>JAGDQP010021498.1:0-31670 GCA_022664845.1 Lepisma saccharinum
TGGAGATCAGTAACTTTTACTCAGGCATAGATTTGGGCCACTTCAGATTATTAATACTATTAAAGTCAGTAATTGTGCTTATCACATTTTATTAAAACAGACCTTAGCAAATAAACATAAATTACGGGTGTCTAAAAATAAAAATCTGAGAAAATATACGGGACGAAACTGAATGAGATGACCGGAGAATAGAGCAGACTGTATAATGGAGAACTCCACGGACTGTACGATTCACACGATGTAAGAATATTGAAATCGTGACGACTAAGATGGGTAGCCCATGTAGCTCGAACGGGAAAAATGATTTTGCATTCCATCGTATTTGGAAAGCAGAAGAGAAAGAGACCGTTGGGAGAACCGAAACATCGCTGGTAAGACAATATTAAAAGGGATCTCCGAGAAGTAGGTGTTCACGATGAAAAAGCTTGACCTTGCCCAGGATATAATCCAATGGCGAACGTTTATACTGCGGCGATGAACTTGAGAGTTCTGCAATTCACAGAGTGAGTTAATTGAAAATTGGCATTATTTATGGCCTTTAGGCACCTAAGGCTCAGGCTGGAAGTAGTAATATTTCATGTAACCCTTTGTAAGCTCTTCCCATCTGTCCAATATTTTATTCCAATAAATCAAGTTATCTTTCTTGCCTTCTACTTACTAGACAGCCTTCTTTGCCGCTCCCACCATTTCCATCATATATGCTCCCTATACATAATAAAATAATATTTTCCCCATTTATTTCAGTTCTATTTGATCCCAACTGTTTTACCCAAATTTCTATTGCCCTGCTTGTTTTACTTTAGACCTTATTTAGTTTTCGGTACATAATTTTATCTTCTTCCGCACCTATCTGCTTCCGTTTCATTCTCATTCATTTCACACAACACTTTTTTTGAACTCTTCTATATATCTGTTCCTTTCTACAGTATATTTCTTCTACATCGAGTGCAAAATTATATAGACCATGTTAAAAGTAATAACCAAGTACTAATAAAGTAATACCGTAAGCGATTAAACAAACACGATCAAAAAAGACTACCAACACAGAAATAAATTGTAGTTCTAACAACAATTTAATTGCAACCTTACCATCCAGTAGAAACCAAGGATCCAAATTCTAAAAGTTAAACATATATAAAAAAATGCGTAACTAGTGTGTACCTGTCATTAATAGTTGGTAGGATGTCGGCCATCCGAACTAATGCTGCTCCTTCGTAAGTTCCCCAACACCATATAGGAGGACGCCCACCTCGAAAATGACGGGCTGCATCCCCTAGCTGCCAGTCCAAAACACTCTCCGGAACAACAATGTACTGAGGAAGGCTAGAAGAAGAAATGCTGAATAGTGTTACTGAAGGATTATTAAATACTCCGATTATTAATTTAAAAATCACTACAATCTTATAAATTTAACATGGTGTAGCACAATCGCCCGTTTTGAGAACTGGAGATTCCAATTTGAATTTTCTTTTATGATCTTTAGGCATCTATGGCTCAGGCCACGATAGGGAAGGCAAAAGATGTGGGAAGGAGTCGGTCAGTGCCTGAGTTGAAAGTACCGTTCCAGTATTTGCCTGATGTGACTGACGAAAAACTCTGGAAAAACCTCAATCACGACGGCTGACCGCTAGTATCGAACTCAATCCCAGACGAAGATTATTTTTAATGTTGAGCGTTTACATTGCAGTTGCAACCTCATGTGACTTACATTAATGCCTTACTGGCTAAACTCGTCTTGTTATCATGGCATACATTAGATGGTATAAGCTTTCCTAAAATTGGTGAAGGATAAAAGTACATCATACACCTGTATGGTCATGAATAAAAATGTAATTTATAACTGAAGTAACAAAACTCACTTAAATCATTGGATGAGTGGCTTTTCTTTTCTTACAATATATGAATCTAAAGAAAATAAATTACTTACAAGAGATCTCTATCCTTAACATGAATATTATTCTAATTGGATTATAGTATTAATAACTTTAAACTGACATGAGATATTTACTTCAACAATATCTGGATTTCAAAAGACTTTAAAAAATATAAAGCGTCACATTGGTGGGGCTCCATACAATTAACGAGGTAACTGTATGCATGATATAATAAATATACTTGCATGCTTTCTTTTTCTCAAATTCAACACAAACGTCGTACGTATTTATGGGCAAACTAACAACTACTTTACTTTGGTCCGTGTGGTTCTATTACGTTAACCTTTATATCTCCGGTCGAACATTCCCCATAACCTTTTACACTCGGCGTGTTTTTGGGAAAACCATAAATTTCGACAGAACTAGTATATCCATTAATAAAGGACATATTGGCTCACCTTAAAATTGTTTAAGGTCAAGTGCGTGGCTGAATTTATATTTCGGGTGAGGTCGTTTAAATAAATCCTTGGGATAAATCCTTTTCACTTCTTTCTTTCCTTTACAGCGTTTATGAAAACTATTTCGCACTACATGATTTGTAGAAACATTCCCCAACAAAGCCTCCAAATGCAGTAAAAAGTCTTGATATCGACATCAGCAGATGGTTCAGTTCAGGCGCAAGCAACGCTTCACATGCACAGAAGGTTGGCCGTGCCGTAGCAGTTTAGCGATTAGAACATCCAACAGGCAACTGAAAAACCCGGGTTTTAGTACCGGTCACGGTCATTTTTCTGTGTATTTTTCAATAGATCTAAGTCATTCATTTTTCTCCCCTATGCTGCTACAAATGCCGATGATGAAAGATTTCAACACTTACCCCACTTTCTACCCTCCCTACCTCTTCGTCTCGATAAATTAAATGTTTTGAAACTGCATACGTGTTTCAAGCAATGTGAAAAAATCTCATTTTAAGGCATGTGGTTCAGACGAAAACGATTGCCCCTCATGTCATTATAAACAAAGTTCACCGGGAAGGAACATATCTCTTTTTTAAAGAGAAAACGCAATATTAGCTTATTAAATTATCCAATCCACACTTTTTATCACAAACTATATAGGTTTATAAAATTAAGAGTGATCGAAAATGATTTCGAGATGTTAGAATTCAGAGACAAACAGGTTTTGGAATTCGAACAGCGATTCCAAGCCTACTGCCTCAGACCAAATTATTGCCACTGCCAGTTGAGCTACACAAGAAAATGGATCGCAAACTACAGAATGCTTTTTACTTACTTTGGAGATAATTCATAATTATCGTTCACAATGGACACTCGCCAGCCTGGACAAGCAGTTCGCTTCAGTTCCGTTACCCATTCCATTTGATCTCGAAAGTAACCAACTCTAGACGTACTATGATATGAAGGCTCCCTAGAACGAATAAAGAAATTACATGAACGTACGATAAAGTGATACATAGTAATCTACAGGGAAAAAAATAATAGTATACGAATACTGGAAATAAATAATTAGACGGTAATAGCTAATTTAATTAAAACAGGCTGACAAGGCTATTACACTTAACTTTATGGTAAAAACACACAGCAAGCGTTACAGTTTCAATATTCTAACGTCGTCCTCGGACAAAACAATAATCAACACTAACAGTATGCCCCCTACATAAAAGCACCAGAAGGCCAAGGTATCCTTTCTACGTCTTCCACCAATCATATCCCAGAACTCGTTTACTTTCCAAAACTAAACCAATTTAAACCAATAACAGTCCTTCGCTTACTGACCACACCCTCTACTCAATCAGGAAGCTATAAGAAACTTGTAACAGCAAACTACATAAAAAGAAAACCGACTCGAGGCACAAAAAATATGTAAATAAATAAATGCGTAAGAAATAAATAATTATATAATAAATAAAGATGCCACCAATCAATCAATCAATAAGTAAATAAGGAAACTTAAAAAATAAATAAAAGTAAAAAAATAAAATACACGAACGGATGGGGCAGACGGGCTACAGAACAGTCCTTATTTTCTACAATACTTCTCCGCTCTTCTCTTCCCAGTTATTCTGGTTCGTTGATTTACCTCCCGTTTTTCTAATTCTCCTAGCTTCTTTCCACTTCCTTTCCTTCAGTTCTAGTATCTCCGCCCCTTCCCTGTCTATATCATGCGCCTCTTCCTCTACGCGTTTGTAAATAGCATTTCTGTCTCTTCTTAGTCTGTGTCATCCTTGTGTTGTTTAAGCCTCTCCTGTAATTTCTCTTTCGTCTCTCTTATATACACAAACCTCACAATTCATACACGGAACACTGCACACCACCCCTCTTTGTTCTCCCTTTACAGCACCTTTCTTCTTGTTTCTCACTCCAAAACCTTCTTCCCTCCTTTCCTATACGTTTTAAGCTCTACCTTTCCCAAAAGCCGCTTGATTGGGTAGGGGAAAGGATGAGGAAACGAGTCGACCAAGACCTGAGTTGAAGATGCCATTCTGGTATCATTGAGGAAAACCTCAGTCAGGATGATTGGTCGTCACTGGTATCTAACCCAGGACGCCCCGCATGCCAAGCCAACGCTCTGCTCACTGAGCTAAGGCTCTACTTTAATATATATATGAGCTCCTGCGTAGCCTAGTCGGTTCCACGCTCGACTTCAGTGCGAGCGGTCCCGGGTTCGATTCCCGGTGGGGGCTCAAAAATTTCGGTGTTGACCCAGCATCGTGAGGACAATTGGGGATCTGCTGTGAATAAAAGATAATGACGATCACAGTGAGAGCTTCGGCTCTCCTCTCTCAACCCGTCTGGTCAGCGTGGGAGCAGTAGACCAACTCCTCCCTTCGGGGAGAGGCCTTATCCACTAGTTGATTGATTATGGCTGTGATTTATATAGAAGACAAACTTAAGACAAATGAAGGGGAAAAAAAGGATAATACTTACAGCTTATAGTTTCGTATTAGATCATACACATATTCACATATAAAAAGTCACTATATTTCGTGCCTATACACGTTTTCACGTATAGAGGAAGAGAGCGAAATTCACGTGTTCACAAAGTACAAGTTTGAAGAGACAGTGGCGACACGTAGCGGACAAAGCATCAAAATTGGAGAACAAATGACTGCCGTAGCGCGTAGATTTCTGAAACTTGAAATAATAATATGTATAGCGTGTAAGTACAGGGTGGGATCGTGGATGGAAATGTGTTGTTGTGGGACTCGGTGAGTAAGGATACTGGGACATCCGGTTTGTTGATAGTGCAGAAGTGACGATGGTTGTTAATTCGAATGTTAAGAGCACCACCTGTTTCCCCCACATAAAAGGCATCACAGAACTTGCAGGTTAGGATGTATATTACATTAGAAGTGTGGCATTTACCATTGGGATTTAGAGTGTACTGGCCACTAGCAGTATTGATAGTGACTGTGGGAGAAGTGATGAAAATGGAGCAGGTCCTACATCTGGGTCTGTTGCATATATGGGCGCCTGTTTGAGGTAGGGGCGAGAAAGGATTTGTACGGACCAAGATGTTTCTAAGATTAGGGGGATGCTCGAAAATTAATTTCGGTTCGGTGGGAAATACTGATCTTGTATCTGGGTCAGATTGGAGAATGTGGAAATTACAGTGTAGGATTTGTTTAACTTTGGTTAGTTTAAGATGGAACTGGGTGATACAGAGCTGGTGGGTTGGGATTAGTGTTGGAGGTTTGAGTGTGTTGAATTTGTGAGGATGCACTGCGAATCTGTTTGGTCCATAACACTCCTATGACCAGCACCTAAACACGCCGTCTGTTGGAAGGAGCCTTTATTCACGGTTTGCGCACGAAAATGAATCCTGGCCTTAACCTTCAATAACTTTAAACCTCCCGTTTGCTCTTCATTTTCAACACCTTTCCTTCCACAATTCCATCCCGAACTTACGCGCTGTACAGTTGGCAATTGTTCCAAGCTCCTGAAATCCACGCACTATATAGCAATCAGTTGTTCTCCAAACTTAATGCGTCGTCCGCTACGTGGTGCCACTGTCGTCTTAACCTTTTAGATCTGGAAAATCTAGGGAAACAAAGACAGTCATTCGAGATAGAACTAAGCAACAGATTTAGTGCCTTCAAAGAGTTAGAGGATGAAGAAGACATCAATAGTTGAAATAAAATACTGACTGAGATAATGAGAGACAGGCAAGGAAATAGCCGGCATCAAAAAGAAAAAATGAAAGCCTAATCTCAGAAGAAGCTAAACTCTTGATGAAAAGAAGAGAAAGGAAAAAAGAGGAAAATTACATAAAGAAGATTGACTACATGGAACTAAATAAAACAAACATGAGCCTCAAGAAAACCAAACAGCAGCTCATGATAGGAAAATCCAAATATATTTTAAAATGTCTACAGAGAACTGTACTACTCCGAAGAACAACTAGGAAATGAAGATTTAGAAGAAAATGATGTAGAAGTCCCAGACGTAATGAAAGAAAACGTGGAAAAAGTACTTCGAGGGATTAAGAACGGAAAATCGCCAGAAGAAGATGGACTCACAGAAGAGATGTTTAAGTGCGGAAGTGAAAAGATGAAAGAGGAACTTCCTAAATTATTCTCGATGTGCCTGAGGAAGAGAGAAATACCCTCAAGTTGGAATAATGCTGTTATAATTTTGTTGTATGGGACAAAGAACGCGTCGGAAACTACAGACCAATTAGTCAACTGTCCGTTCTATACAAAATGTTCAAAGTTATTTTGAATCGTATTGAACGAGACTTAGATTTTAAGCAGTGAAGGGAACGAGCCGGATTTCGTCGTGGGTTTAGCACAATGGACCACATACAAGCATTGAATGAAGTTATGGAAAGGATTAATGAATATTAACTTCCACTATGTCTGGGATTCATAGATTTTGAAAAAGCTTTCGACTCGGTCTCCTTGGAAGCAGTACTTAAATCACTTGAACATCACTACATTAAAAGTGCATATATCAAGTTACTGCGAAACATTTATTCGACTGCCACATCTGCCATTAGACTGCATCAAGAAAGTGAAAAAATTAAAATTGGAAAAGGGGGTAAGGAAGAGATTCAATTTCTCCAAAATTGTTTTCAGCGGTCCAAGAGCGAGTGTTCCAAAATTAAACTGCGATGAACTTGGAATAAAAATTAATGGCGATTATCTTCATCACCTACGATCACTGTTTCTTTCAGACATGCTTTCGGAAGGGCGTTGCACCCCCGGAAGAATTAGTGTGTAAACACTTGTATTACTAATACGTATACTGAAATACGTATATAATAGCACTTTCTATAAACAATGTTCATGTTATTTTCAGGTTAACTAAGGAAGTACGACATATTGTTAAGTAACATTATTATTATTTTATGTTTTAGTACATTGGAGTCAATTATAATAATTTTTGTGACCCCCCCCCCCCCCCGAGCCCCCCCCCAACGAAATTTCTAAAAAAAAAAAAAAAAAAACACTGCCTACGATTGCTTCAAGTGCAGAAGAACTGGAAACCAGAATAGAAGAAGGGTAACGAGAGGTCGAAAATAGGACTTAAAATGAATTTGAGTAAAACAAAAGTATTGTACAATCAACATGATGCAAAGAAGGAAGTAAAGATTAACGGAGAGACAATAAACATAGTTGATCGGTTTGTTTACCTAGGGCAGTCAAGACATCGAATGCCAAGTTGACTGATAATAAAAAATGTAGAATGGCGTGGAGTTCGTTTGGAAGACAATTTTCAAAAGTAAACTACCAATGTGTCTGAAGCGTAAAGTTTATAATCAATGTGTCTTACCTGTAATGATGTACGGCTATGAACCTTGCACACTGAATGCGCAAAGGACTCCACGATTAAGAGTCACACAAAGAGCAATGGAAAGATACATGCCAGGAATAACTAAGAGGTACAGGAAGACAAATGAATGGATTTGCGCACAAACGAAGGTAGAAGTCATAATCAAGGCTGCGAAGAAGATAAAGTGGAAATGGGCCGGTCACATAGCTAAACGAACAGACGGAAAGTGGATGACAAATGTACTACATTGGATTCCTAGAGAAAAGAAATGACCGAGACGACGTCCAAATGAAAGATTAAATCAAGCGTTTTTCAGGAGCTACATGGATGAGGATAGCAGCAAACCGTGATATGTGGAAAGAAAAGGGGGAGGCCTTCCTCTATATGATGATATATATATATATATATATATAAGAATATCTCTTTTCCTTAGAGGCTCTTTAGCTTTCCCCTTCCAGTTAAAAATGTTGGTCAGTCATGGTGAGAGGAATTGTTTGACCTTTTCTACCATGAGAGAAACTGCGTTTTTCACCATTCATTAGAAGTAAATCCGTAAGTAACGAAAATATGAAAGCTAGTGTTTTCTGGAGACCTTCGAAGTATATTGCGAAAAATGTCACATAACTTAAATTTTAAACAGCCATTTATAACATCGCGTAGGTATAACAGGGACTATTTTGAGCGACATAATTCGTATTTCAATTATTTCTACCGGAGACCAATGCTGAAACAAAGTGTTCTGATGTGAGCTATAGTAATGCTTGTGTTTTCTTTGTGTTCTGGCAACATTGTTTGAAAAGTATGACGTAATTCTGTAGTTACGAAAGTGGTTAACTATAAATAAGATATTGTCTTCAGCTGTTTGATTTGTAGTATCTATAAACAAGATACTTAGTTACTATCCGAGTTTCTAGATGTACGGAGGTTCAAGGACGAAAGCTATAGACAGCAAGGTATGCGATATATAATACAGATTAAATCTATACGATGGGAATAACTATTAAGAAGACGTTTATAATCAACAAGATACTGAACTTCGAAAATACGACCTATGACTCGAATGCTGTGCGAAGTATTAGAAGTGAAACTAGATATAACAATAAAGAGTTGTTATGGTTTATCTTGGATTACTTATGACTGCCTTTCTGCTTAAGTATACTTATATTAATGTTAAGTCAGCCAATATCAACATTCATTTCAACAGCAAAAATAGCCGAAAGCTATTCATCTAAATCCAAAAATACATCGTCAATACACCTCGAGACAACAAAGAATAGCATATAGTTGGCGCAGAAGTGGAGTTTGGTTTTTGAAGGTAACAAGATGGCAAACCTTCCCATGGAACGATTTGATGCAAACTTCATGGGCATTCATGTCTATCTAGAACAATTTCAAAGTTACTAGAAGGCCTACAATGTGAAGCAGAAGAAACTACCATTATTCTTAGCCAATATCGGACACGATATGTATGCTATTCTTCGAGACTTATGTACTCCAGATATTATTAAGAACCAATCTTTTGAGGAAATATAACTCAAGTTGAGACAACATTTCGCAAGTAAGATAAGATAAAATAAATTTTATGGGCGGTAACCACATTTCGCAAGTAAATGCAACGTTATTCTTGAGTGTTATGAATTCCACTCACTTAAACAAGCTCCAGTACAAATGCTATTAGATTTTGTGAGAGCCCTCAGAAAACAGTCTATGAAGTGTGATTCTGGAACTGTCTTCGATGATATGTTGCGAGACCAGCTAGTTGGAATCTACAGAGAAGACATTCGTAGAAGGCTGTGAAAACTTAACCCTGCAGAAGGATATATATGTAATATGCATCGAAGAACAAGTAGATAAAGATGCTACTTATTTTCAACGTTTACTGGTAAATACAAATCCATCTCATGAAGTAGCTCAAATACAACAGTTCCGAGATGTGAAGTAAACAACACATAAAGCTAAATCTATGGAGAATTGAACATGTTACAGATACGGGGGGTGGCATAAAGATTTACAAGTGTATAAGAATTGCTTTACAACAAAGTTACTCTGCCGAAAATGCCTAAAGCTTGGGCACATAGCTAAGATCTGCCAAAGTAAACAAAGACTCCGTCCTCAACATATTGGAAACTAAGCTAACATTCACCGTCTTCTGAAACTGTACCGATAGTTGAAATATCAACACCTTTTGGGATAGAACCTGACAGTGAAAAAATTATTAATTCTAAAGGTTTTTTGAACGATTTTATAGTGTCTGGAAATATCAGTGACCAAGCTTGTTTAATAGATAACGAAGTAAAGATACTGGAAATAATGCTAAAGATAAATAGTGATGAAGTTAGTTGTGTTCCAAATAAAGCGTTGAACAGAAGCATCGTATCTTTAAATATATTGATGAAGTTAACAGATCTACATACGGTAAAAGCTCACAAGTAATCAATGAAACTACTGAATGGAGCAAATTTACCATTACTTGCAACTATTCAGTTCAACGTAACAAAAAGCTCAGCAGTTGTTAGTTTACTATTTTACATAACGTTGAATTGAACTATTTTACATAATTGAATTGCCTGTGATACTTTTGGGAAATGACGGTTTAAACAAGATCTATTCAAACTGGTCATTTGAGAACATCACTACAGACACATCTCCACAACAACTTTCAGGTACAGACAACAGAACAAGTGAACAACAAGTTACTTATAATTCGCAACTAATTCAAGATCTTCAATCTAAAGTAGATTTATTAATGACAAACAATCCAAATGTAATGCAAAAGATGGTAACTACAGGTACTTTAGTAGATATGAACAGCCAGTTAACTTTATTACAAAAAGTTTCCATGATGTAGTTGAATTAGTGAAATTAATGAGTCTAACCTACAACATTCAAATACAATCAGTGATGAAGAAACACTGGAAGGCTGTACATCATCATCTTCACCACAATCTTCGCTGAGAAATCCTAATAAGAAGTCTTAAGAGGAAATCCTGCTATAATGGTGTTAACAATCAAAGTGAAATCAAAAATGAGAAAGATAAAGATCAAGAGGATCGATCCAATGTCCATGCTATCGATGTAATGAAATGGACTGACAATCAAGGTTTAAATCACAAAACACTCAGTCCTAGTTTTAGACCATAATTATCGAATCTGGAGTATTTTGTTACGCATGGTAAATTAAAAGAAGCATTAGATTTATTGCAAAATCTATAAGAACCGAACATTGTAATCTAACTGTATATAAAATTATCTATGCTAACTAAAACAATATGACGGAACAGGTTAATTTGAACAGATACAATTTCAGTGAATTTAAACCAACCTAATTTAATCTAAAAGTTTTGCTTTCATTTACCTTTTTTTTTTTTTGCACATATCTAAATGTTAATGCGTTTTTACACTTCTAGGTGTTAGTACTATCAAATAATCGTTAGATGGTGTTACGGTAGAAACTTGTTTTAACAACAAATCTGATTGGTCATTTTTAATCAATGCTATGATATGCAGCTGAATGTATGAAACGGAATCAATTATGTGTTGTGCTAGATCGAGCTTTTTGTGATTAGGAACTGTTCAACATGGTCGTTTCTTACAGTGGCAATGTAACAAGTTGATACGAATTATGTTTTAATCTATTATGAAACTTATTTATCATGAGTTCATATTGAACTACATCAAATATGGTTAGGGTTATTCAATCTTGACCATTTTTTTTTATATGGCTTCAACGTCGTCGTCTTTTAAAAGAAAAGGGGGTGAATGCTCTGATGTGAGCTATAGTAATGCTTGTGATTCAAGGAACATTGTTTAAGAAGTATGACGTAATTCTGTAGTTACGAAAGTGGTAACTGTAAATAAGATGTTCTCTCCAGCTGTTTGATTGTATCTATAAACAAGATACTTAGTTACTATCAGAGTTTCTAGATGTACAGAGGTACATCCACGGGTTCAAGGAAGAAAGCTATAGACAGCAAGGTATGCGATATATAATACAGATTAAATCTATACGAGGGGAATAACTATTAAGAAGACGTTTATATTCAACAAGATACTGAACTTCGAAAACCAAATATGACCTATGACTCGAATGCTGTGCGAAGTATTAAAAGTGAAACTAGATACAATAATAAAGAGTTGTTATGTTTTATCTTGGATTACTAATGACTGCCTTTCTGCTTAAGTATACTTATATTAATGTTAAGTCGGTCAATATCAATATTCAATTCAACAGCAAAATAGCTAAAAGTTATTCATCTAAATCCAAATATACATCATCAATATATCTAGAGACAGCAAAGCATAGCACAAAGAAACGTAATTTGTTCGGTAAGGGAAAGTAAAGTGGATCCGTTGATGTTCGAATTCCTCTTTTACGCAGATAGTGCCTATTCGCGAAAATCGAGGAAGAGAAGAAAACCAAAGCCCCTGATCAAGTTGTCCAGCCCCCACCAAAGAGTACAGTTATTCCGTGCACTGGAATGAGTTTAGATGACAATGAGTTACATAAAATACAAGAGGTCGAAAGACAATCAAAAATAGCTAGTATACAGTCGAAAACTGACTAATATATGTTACAAGTGAAACTGTGGGCGTAGAGTTTCAGCCTGTAGGTGATGCGAATGAAGTCTTCGAGACCAGAGTCACTGTAGTGCCGAAAGTGTCGTGCGATCTTCCGAAGCGATCATGCCCAAATGCCGCGCACTAGGAACATTTCAAGGGGATAAAACTAGCGGACCCCATTTTCAATGTGGTAGGTCCCATTGATATCCTTTTAGGTGCCGACGTATTTCCATTGCTTATGCGCAGCGACAACGTATAGGACTACCAGGAACGCCTACCGCTTTAGAAACGTTACTAGGTTGAGTATTGTCTGGCACCGCAGCCCCCACAAGTGGCAACATAACCATGGAGTCATTTACCGCGTCGTGCAAAGTGGACGAAACTCTTAGCAAGTTCTGGGAATTAGAGGAGCTTCCTACCAAGACATTCCTATCAAAGAAAGAAAAACAATGCGAAAAGCATTTGTCAGCTGCCCACAGCCGGGACTTACAGGGAAGATACGTGGTTAGTCTACCCTTCAAGAATAACGCCGCTGCATTGGGTAATTCGCAACAGATTGCTGTTAAAAGGTAGCGAAACAACCTCAACTGCAGCAACAATACAGTGAGTTCATCCCAAGAACAGCAAATGCTAGGACATATGGAAGTCATCCCTCCGAGTGAAATAAACGTGTTCCCCGAAAAGATGTGTTACTTACTTAGCACATCACGCTGTTTTGAAACCGCCAAGCTCAAGAACTAAAGTAAGAATGTTATTTGATGGGAGCGCTTAACCTCTGGTGTGTCCCTAAATTAAAAGCTCATGGTAGGTCCAAAGCTACAAGATGATATTTTCCCGATCCTAGTGCGGTTTCGCGGTCGTGTTCAGTTGGGCGCGAACTTCGCGAAAACTTAAAGTCGTGCTGGTGCATCACGAGGACGTGGACTATTAAAGGATTGTGTGAAGAGACTCCCCAGTTGCCCTTATACGAGATTACCGGGTGGTAATGGTGACATACGGAACTGCCTCGGCTAGTTTCTTGGCTACACGATGCTTGCAGCAGCTGGTCGTGGACGAAGGTGTGCACTACCCATTACCAGCGAAGGTTCATTTGAAAGATCACTTTAGTTGTTGTATACAGCATTCTAATTTTTTGTGTTGAATAATAATATCGTATTGCTGTCTTTTTCTTATGTTGAAATGTGAGCCACTTCAAGGTGGGGAGTATGTTGGAGCCTTTGCCTCTGCTCTGCAAGCTAAAGACCAACGAATCGTTGGTAGTAGTTCGTCCCTACACCAACAGATGGACCTTGCTGGTCAGTTGTCCTTTTGTCCACCCTCAGAACTGGGGGGTCAAAAAACCATTTGTAAAAGAAAGGGAAATTTCTTCCTTCTCTCTCTGAAGTACAGAAGTAGTGGTGTGTGTATACATGTAGAAGATAGACGTGAGTAAATTAGTACACAGACCTTTACTTTGCATTTTACTGTTTGTGAACTGCTTTTCCATCACCTTTGAGATCACAGTACAGTCAAGTATACGCTTGTGTAAATCAAGTAGTTTTTTTTTTTAAGTTTAGTTTAGTTTATTTGACGTGTTTTGAAATTAATTATTATATGCAAAACGAAATGCCTTCGTTTGGCCCGCACAAAATGGATACCAGAAAGAAACATTTTTCCAACGGATACAAAAAGCAACATATATTAGTCAACCTAAAATCATTTCAACGCAGAGCGTCTTAGAAAACAAATAAATGGATAAGCATTCAGACCTTTTCACATCAAAGCTAGGAAAGAAATACAATCTTAATCCGGTTGCAGGGCCCCGGAAACCAAAGAACTACACACAATACAAAAGTTCTTAGTACTCAAAGATACTGTGAGTGGTGTATATCGGATCACATGCCAATGTAATGGTAGGTAGATAGGCATGACACAAAGAAACTTCAAATTAAGATAAAAGACCATATACGTGAGCATTAAGGCCACCACACAGGTTCCTCTTACTGTGAGTACATAGTTCCATTAACTCTCTGGCCAGGTGGTAGCAAATCGCCATACACGATACCCCGAGCAGTATACCAAACAAGAGTATATCTTCTGTTGATACAGTGGTGGTTTTAGTTGTTTTGGTTCATGTGGAGCCAACCAATGGGGACGGCGTCTTTTAGTATCGCTGAGAACCCACTTCTCATCGCAGGTCAGCACTCTGTCCAGAAACGGATACTTTCCCTGAAGAGACAAAGAAACACAAGCACATTTGCTTGTTTCGTTTTCTGAGCCGCAGTCAACTCATGTAGGACCCACCGGTCCACTTTATATTGTAAAGTGACGAGTAATCAGCTGCAGAATGTGTATAAACACAAGTGCTAACACAGCACGCGCGAAGCACGTGCTGTTTGTTTACAAACAAGCAGTAGTAAATGGTGAAGTACGTTAGAGAGTAAAAGCATTATTATTATTATTATTAGACTTTTTTTTTTACATGGCAAAAGTTAAGGCTGATAGCCTTATCCTCCACTTAACCATGATACATAATTTACATATCAGAAGAAAAATACACATAAATACAAAATCCTAAGTTGATAAAACATATATATACACACAGCCTACAACTACGACAAGAATATAATAATATTCGTAATATATGAACCCTTCCATACTTTAATGAATCTATCTCTCTTCTAACTTTCCCTCCCTTTCCACTTTATCTATACAGACCCAATTTAGAACCCTCTCCACCCCAACCCCCAAATACACCCCACCCACACTCATAAACACATACACACAATAAGTTAAAAAAAAAAAGAGTTAATACAAGGATAAAGACAAAAATTATTAAATGTACCGCATTTGAAACGAAGATACAAACTGAAGCACGAGTATGGAGAAAATAATAATAATAAATCACTGAAATTTAACATTCTTTTACACTGCTATGAGTAAGTGACAGGAAGTGACTATGAAGCTTATTTCGAAAACTGCTTAGGGAGCTAGCTGTGCGAACCACCGAAGGAAGAATATTCCACTGCTTGATTCGGAACACAACAAAAGATTTAGAATAGGTCTGAGATCTGTGCTTTGGTATTCGCAGGGTGGCACTGATTTTCGAGCGGGTGTTCATACTGTGAGTGAGGTGCACAGATTCCAGCACAGAAGCCAGGTATGTAGGAGATCCTGGAGTTACAACCTTGTAGAACTGCAGTAGAAGATTAAACGTTCTTCTCTCTTTCAGTTTCAGCCATGCCAGTGCAGAGTATCTGCTTGATACATGGTCATATTTTTTATCATTGAAGATGAACCGAACACATCTATTTTGCATTATTTGTAATCGGTTTGCTAGAGTAACATACTCATTATAGACTACGTCACAATAATCAAAGATCGGAAATATGAGAGATTGTATCAAGGTGATTTAAACTTGTCGAGGAAGAAAGTTTTTCAAAAGATTGAGTGTATGCATTTTCATATGCACTCTTTTGGATATTAGTTTCACATGTTCTGACCATGATAGAGTTCCGTCAAGAATAATACCGAGACTTTTGACTTTATCTTCTCTTTTTATTTCCTTGTTCCTAATGTAAAATTTTGGTACATACAAATTTTGATTTATTTTTGCTAATATATTTAGAGAACCTATTATTATACAATGAGATTTGCTTGGATTTTGAGACAAACCATTGTATTCTGACCAGACGTGTATGTTTTCAAGATCGGAATTGATTTTGCTTACTGCATTGGAATAGTGGAATACCTGTTAGAATGGACTGATTTACTATTATTGTCAATAGATTCAAGACGTGTGACACGATCATTTTGATAAATTCTATTGATATGGAATCTGGGCCTACAGCAGAACTTTTTACCTTTTTGATAGCCTGATGTACCTCTATTGGGGAAACACAAGATAAATAGAACGTATCACTTTTATTTTCACTACTGTTTGCAAGTTTTCGAATAGTTTCCTGTTTCAGCGTCTTATCGATACAACTAGAGGGTTGGGAAAACAACTCATTCAAAATATTGCAATCCTCGGAAATATATTCATTCTAATTCTTTATATTTAAACCTAATTTTTTGTTTCTTCCATAGCCGTTTGGCATCTTTAAGATCCTCAACTAAATTCTCGAAATATGCTTTTTTGGCCCGCCGTATAGCTTGGGTACATTGGTTTCTGAGTCTTTTGTATATCATGAAATATTCCTGGCAGGTTTCAGGTTTAGCATTTACTTCCTTCCTATATTTATTGTAAGCTTTATCCCTCTCCAATCTCATTTGTCGTATAGAATCTGTCAACCCAGGGATTTGAATTATGTCTGACTCATTTGACTTTCAGTGGCGCGTGTTTTTCGTACAAATAAAGTATTTGCGAATTTAAAACATCTACATTGTCATCCACCGACCTATTGAATGTTACCATATGCCAGGGTATATGAATGGTGTCTGCATTAAAATTTTCTTTATTTATATTTCTAACATTTCGGTAAGTTATTTTCTTTTTACTTCTTGGGGGCTTAAGTGAGTACACAAGATAAATTAAATCGTGACGGGAGATACCAGGGACAGGAAGTTTGCCAAATTTAGCGACTTGCTCAGGAAAAGATGTTGCGATGTGGTCTATTGCCGACTTTGAACATCCTGAATAATGAGTCGGTCCCAAGTCGCACAAGTTCAAATCGAGGGTTTGGAGCATGCATTTGTAATATATAACTTCGTGTGAATCTCGCAGAACATTGATGTTTACGTCACCCATTATTATACGATGCTTGTATTTGTCTTTAACCTGTAACATATCTTTTTCAAACTCCTTAAGGCCATCTAGTGGTGTGTTTGGGGGACGATAAATCACCGCTACCATGATTTTTAAAACTGACGTTCTGATTTCACAAATCAAATATTCCACACTACGCGTGTATTCCGAAGGGGATTGGCAAATTATCTTACCGCTTACGTCATTCCTTAAGTATATACATACACCACCGGCACCTTTTAACGTTCTATAATTTCTCAGAATACTGTAGCCTTTGAGTGCAAATAACTGACTCGCTAACGTTGGTTTAAGCCACGTTTCAGACAAGAATACAATGAGGTTTGACGTCTCCGAATAATTCGCGAAATTCATCTATGTGAGATGGAAGAGATTGACAATTTATATGAACTGCCTGAAACCCTTTGGGAGCCTCAGAAAGCTCTTCCCGCAAAACTGAAGGGACTGGATTTAAAACTCGATCATTTGAGAAAGAAGGCAATGCTGAAAGAAATTCGTGTTCTTGTTAAGTCTCGGGCAATTCGCACAGCTGTATGAAAACAAGCTCAGTAAATGTTGGAATACTCTCCTCTCTCGACATCATTTTGAAAACAAAATAAGAAATGGAAAATAACTGATATATCACTCACCCATAGCAGCAACATCCCAATATTCTTGTGTTTGATTGATTTTATTTTAACTGTTGAAATCACAAGAATTTCACAACTTCGGTATCACTCACTTGTACAGCACTTTTCCTTTAAGGGATATAATTTTCTTGGAAGTAGGAAATTTGCTTCAATCATAATGAACACACGAAACACATAACACACGTGGAACAGTCACACACATTTTTTGTACAATATAATCCATAGTCTTTCAAGCAGGTTTTGGACTTCAGGTATCATTTTCAGAACGCAATACAAAGACATTAACAAAAAGAACACACAAACAAAGAACACTAGCATAAAATTTAGTACTAGATTTTTTTTGCTCCCCCACCCCACCCCAAGAACCATTATGCTACACTGAAATGAAATCCAGGACAACACATGAACATGCTTTTACACTACAACTACAGATATTTATTTGTACCAAAGGACGACTGTTGACAGCTTCTAGTTTCCTAAGGTCATTCTTATGCACGAGAACAATCTTTCCGTTTCCTACATTCGCAATAATCTTCCCATCAGTTGTCCAAACATTGCGTGGACCCAGGCGATCTTTCACTTGCTTAAGTAGACGTTGCCTCGCAGGGGTCAATGACTCCGTCACAAGGATTTTCATTCCTTTTAAGTAGTTTCTTTCGGCCTTCCAAATCATCTCTCTTGTTTGATACGAGATGAACTTAACAATTATACACCTAGCTCCGTCTTGAACCACATCCGACGCCAATCGGCGTTTCTTAACACCAAGCCTATGGACGCGGTCCAGATCTGCAACAGTTAGTTTCACACGTAGCCTTTGCTCACTTACATCGATTACTTTCTTGTACAAGTCTTCATCTGAAACCTCGGGGATTCCCCACAATAAAAGACAGTTTCTGCGACTATATTGATGAGGATCGTCTATAGCTTTTTCATTTTCGCTCACACGTTTCTCCAACTCAATGATTTCCTTTCTTCGAAGTTCCATTTCTGATATGAATTACTTTTTCAAATCACTTAGTACTTGTAGGTAACTACCACACGTATCTTCTTTATTTTCCTGTTTCGTTATTTTAGTTTCGCAGGCTTCTAATTTCTGGAAGAACCTCCTTGCCATCTCGTCGTACTTCGCGAGAAGCTGCTCTGTTGTGTTGGCGGCGGTAGATGACCTGGTTGACCTTGAGTTCGACGGCGACATCTCTGATCCTATTCTCGTACAGCAACGTTGTGTCTCTCGGCCGTGATTTTCACTTTCACTACACTTCACTGCATATAAATTTTAATATTAAAGTAGTCACTTAGGTGAAACTGTCAAAATAAATTAACCACCCTTCTGCTTACAATTTAATTGCTTTTTGAGCTGCGTTATTACCACATTTTGATTGCAGGTTCCTGGTGTTGGGCCGGGTTGAAAACAGAGCGTTATTTACGGTGCAAACAGCTGTCCGCCATCTTTGTTACAAAAAAGCATGTGCTCATACTTGTAAACAAATGGTAGTGGAAGACGGACGGAGCCGACCACAGCGACCGAAGGCAGCCGATGGAGCAGAAGACATCGGAAGACTGCAGAGTCAGCAGACCAGAACTGAATAAACGCCGGCGAGTCAGAGCAGCAGGAACTATTCCGCTCACAGGAATAGTCGCATCCACTCCCCCTCGTCACCTTGGCCGGTTCTGCTACGAGAAGGGCCTAAATTCCTTGGTCTGATCTGCTACAAGATAGGCAAAACTCCTAAGTCCAGATCTGAAACGAGATTGGACTTTCAAACTTCCTTTCTCTGCCAGGTAGTTGCCAACTACTTGGGCCATCGCCTGCCATACAATAGACCGTTGTTTGGGCTACATCGACTGCAACAAGAAGATTACAGAGAAAGTAATTTGAGATACTTTGTACCTCAAACATAAGCCAATATAGTCTTGTACGGGAGACTCTTTTTATTAAAATAATGGACTCGTAATTCTTATAATAAAAGGTAAAGGGATAAAAGACCCAAGCTACGAACCTTTCATTGCTTTACCTTGCTCTACTACTATAATTTATTTCCTAAATGAAAGAATTAGATGCAACATGTTCGCTTATGTAGAATCATTCAGTGACAAACCATAACCATTGAATTGTAAATTAAGTATCTGGATTGAATGATAACTCATCTCTTGACAGGCAGACTCCTTTATTGATTGAAAAAATATATGTATGCAAGCTGGACATCTCATCGCATATATAGACATATACCAGTATAGATTCTCTCTTCGTACATTCTATCACATTTCTGCATCATAACATCTTGAAAAGTGAACGATCGTTCGTATTTCCATCCTGACTTAGGACATAAACATGATGAAGACACGAGGATGCATTTCAATACATCCGGACACTCGGATCTCTATCTTAGAAGTAACCATATGTTCGTCAAGCAGATTACTGATTAGTTACAACATTTAAAAAAAAAATAACTAACGATAGAACATTCGAAACAACCGCTCTAAGACACTAAACGAAATGTAGCAGTATAGCCAAAACATGAATTTAAAAGACTTCAACAAAACACTATTTTAACTCACAGCATCTACCTAATAAATTAAATAAACCAGTAACGGCGCCAGACTCAGTTACTCTGGGCACTGCGGTGGCAATTAAGGCGCTCCCTTAAGGGAAACATTACGTGGTGGAGCTATTATTTTATAATCGCGCCGGTCTTTTGTAAGCACCCCAAGGTAGAGCAATTCATTTACTATAAAATTCGGCTTATAATCCCTCACCAATCAACGTTCCGTTTCGGCAATACACATATCGGTCTGATAGTGATCAACAAAATCATACATTTTAATAACATAAAGTAGCACTCATAGTAGGTAACGTGTGAGAAAAACTTACAATTTTAAGTAGGGTAATATTTAAAAAAAAAAAAAAGAAAAAGAAATGGGTTGCAGGATTAAATGTGAAATTGAGTCAAATTAGGTTATGCCAACAACTCGTTCTGGTTCAAGAACAAGGGAATCAGATAGCGAACACGAAAGTACTACTACTTCTGATATAGAGGATATGTTCCAAGATGACCACAACATGGCTACCAAACCATCATACAGTATACCACATTTAACAAAATTCTCCGGACGCATTACAGACGATCCATATAGGTTTTTTTATGCTTTTCGAGCATTTATCTGCTTTACAGCGATGGAATGAGCAGAAACAAAACGACATTCTGCCAATGTACCTACAGGAGACAGCACTATATCTGATATTTCAACTTCAGGCACAAGATCAATATGATGCGCTGACATATAATCAACTGAAAAACAAACTTGTTAGCCTCTCCCTTCCCAAAATTCCAGCTTACAAAGCAGAGATAGAAATACACCAGATTCAGCAAAGGGAAGGTGAACCAATTGATTCATATTTTCTGAGGAAGCTGAGAGCAATACGTCATATACTCCCAGGTGCCGAAGACGATAAGAAAGTTCACTACTTGTCGGTCGGTCTACAGAGAATTTTTTTGAAGGAAATATCAATGGAATCTTATGATACCATAGCAAACCTGGAGGAACGTCTACACCAATTGGAAACAGCCCAAGACTTAATGAAGAAGCGGGACTATATAGAACAATCGCAGGCTATGTATTCCTCATACAATGTACCTACTCAACCTGTAAACACAAACCTATAAACCTATAAGTAATTTAACTCCCTATCATTACCAAATGAAAACAGCCGCAAACTCCAACCTGTTCTCATAATATCCTACCTCTAGCACCTCCTGGTATGCTACCACCTACAACAGAAACCCAACGTTACGTTTATGACCTTCTGAACCCGAACTCACCCCTTCCCGCTCGCCCAATAGAAACACCTCCACTAATCTACGCATTGGATCAGCTTGCGCAGCAGAAACAAGCACAAAAGAAGGATTCAACCAACGCACAAGCTCCTGATTACTTTAATTTTGTGGATAAGATGGCACAACTCTCATTGACAGTTGCGAAACTCGCCACGGAAAAACCATAATATAGAAACAAAAAAGGGAAACAGCAAAATAAAACTTATTACAACAAGAACGGCAATAAGAAGCAAAATTACAACACCAAATATAACGGAGCTCAAAAGAACAGTAATCAAGAAAAAAGTGACAAAATATTGGTATGTGCAACTTGTTTTAAGCCAGGGATCAAATGGATGCTGGAAAAATAAAAATAATGATTCGGGAAACGAGTAAACTCGCCCCGAGCTACCTCAAGCTCGCGGGCATAGTACATATACGAAGAAAAAGGAAACCTGCATTATCATAACGAGAAACATGACAGTCTTCATTCAGCAAGTCACAATATAGACCGTTTGTAAAAGAACTAATCATTCATGAGAAATACGAAATCACTGATTTTGACACAACAAATAATAAATCTCTAATTAGAATAACGGTGCAAGATAGACAGCTACCAGCTATAATAGATACGGGGTCAACTTTATCCCTTTAGGCAAAAACAGACCTACCCCCGAATTGCACACTTATTCCATTTTGAACAAAATTGAAAGGAATTTCCAATAAATTGATGGGTCATTCCATGTCAAGTGGTCTGATTTCAGAAAAGCGCCCCGCTCGACCATCATGTATTTCGATGAAATTTGGCGTGAACATTCACACATGTCCCCAATGTACATTAGTAAAGTTTTACGTTCGCCGATGCAATACTTGCAGAGCTACAAACATTTGTGTGACACCATACTTCAGCCGTCGACCGTATGATGCTGAGGTTGCTACAACTTTGAGACATATAACTCTGGCACTATTTTGTTGAGAGAAACAAAACTTGGCTAGCTTGTACAACTTTTTGTGGTCTATGAAACAAAATAAGAAAAACATTTTCACGAGCGATATTCATGTAGATAATTTGGAGCAAAGCTGTCCGAAAAAATTGCACCTTCAAAAAAGATGTAAAGTTTGATTTTTGATATCTCTGAAAGTAAGCGTGGGAAAAACGTGAAACTTCGCGCGTAAAAACTTAGCAACACAAGGTTGTCGAATATAAAATGCCATGTTCCGACAGCTTTCCAATCGTTGACAAATTGAGTTGAAAGTTGACGATTGTTGTAAAACAGCCCAAAATTGTATTTTCAACCAGCGGTTACAAAAAAAAGACCTTTTGAAAACTGTTTTAAATCATTTTTATTAGAAAGAGCATGTTTCAACCTCCCTAAGAAAGTCGGGTTGATTTTTTCATCGCGGGCATATAAGGTCCTAAAAATAGGGTCAAAGTTGTTGGAGACTTCGCTGCGGCAACGTCGTATACTTGACCATGCATTCTTTTACATTGTGTCCTTTGCTTTTTGTTTCTGCTAGGGTTTAAAGCGTGTAATTTCATTCTTGCAGGCTATATGAAACTGTGAGTCGATTACATACTGACCAAATGTTCTCCCTATTGAAGGTTTCATCGAAAAACTCGATTGTTAAATTGGGAAGCTGACTGGCCACCACTTCGTTACCAACCATCAAAGCGAATATTTGAAGTCGTTGAAAGCCAGCCTGAATAAAAGCTAACTAATCGTACTGATGGATTTTGCAGAGAATTACTCGTTTGTTGTCCAAGATGTTGCTCAAAGCTTTCACTGGAAGAAAACGTTTTTCACGATTAAAAAGAAGATTACACGAATACACTATTTTAGGGACGGTTCAGCAGCGCAATACAAAAATTTCGTCAATTTCACAAACATGATTTCGACATAGAGCCGGAATGGAATTATTTCGGCACGAGTCACTGCAAATCATCATGTGACGGAGTTGGCGGCACAACTAAACGTTTGACTGCTCGAATCAACCTCCAGCGACCACCAAACGACCAAATACTGA
Source organism: Lepisma saccharinum (assembly GCA_022664845.1). Lineage (NCBI taxonomy): Eukaryota > Metazoa > Arthropoda > Insecta > Zygentoma > Lepismatidae > Lepisma > Lepisma saccharinum. The sequence goes on from JAGDQP010021498.1 coordinate 23,443, forward strand.
CCCCAACAGATCTGTTTAACTTTTGTAATAGAAACATTCACGGAATTAAATATATATACGTTCCGAAGGAAGAAATCGCAGAAAGCAGGATGCTCCAAGAAGAAAGATGGAAAGTTAGCAGTACAATAGCTGGCACACGAGATCATCGCCAGTTTGTGCCAGTTGATTCGAATTCGATTTCGGTCAGAAAAGTCTCAAATGACACGATTCACTTCGTGGCCAAACTTCCCGCTACCGTTGATCCGAATTTAAAATTGACCGAACAGTTTCCTGGTTATGTTGCCTGCATTTATGACGATCAATGGTGGGTAGGCAACATCGTGGAAGTTTCCATCGACAGTCTGATGTGTTGGTACAATTTATGCATCCGCGCGGCCCTACTTATTCATTTTATTGGCCTGAAAGACAAGATATCTGTTGGATTCCAGAACATCATCTTCTTTGCGTGCTTCCAGCTCCTTCAGTTACGTTGTCCGGTCGACAGTATCAATTCCCAAAAGCGACGCTAAGGAACGTCACTTCTACATCCACTAATACATATATAAGTGCTCGTTGTCATTCGGCAGTACGGACTTCGGCTTGGGAACCCCGACGAAGAAACAATACTACAAGTCTGGGATCCTGAAGGAAGAAACCCACTCGTGGCCGGTATTGCACGGCTATCGGGCGTGACCCCTGGGGCGATGGGATTGCTGGTTCAAGTATCTGAACTGGTAGTGACAATGTCACCATGGCTCAACGCATATAATAGTCGTAATAATGTCTATGTAAAACACATGGATATTCATGATCATGTTACAAGGGGCCGAGAGAAACTAACTATCATCCCGCATAAAACTGCGTTGTTCTCTAAATCAACAATAAACATGGGAATTAAGCTGTATAATAAACTTCCAATACATATAAAAGAATAAAACTCCTTTAATCGGTTCACTGCTTTAGTGCGGAGCGTACTACAGAAACATATTTTTTACACAGTAGACGAATATCTTCATTTTGATTTCCAAAACATAAGAACAACTTAAAACTGAATCAAATAACTTCAACGCTGTCAGAAGTGTGTATCTATATTATGTAAATACTGAAACATTAATGTAGTTTTCGAAATTAAGTATATGTCTCTCCTCTTATTATTAATTATTTCAAGAATTTGGGTAGTACTCCCATAATTAAAAATTTAAGTGCATATATTTCATCCAGTATATTTTTTAGCAACAATGTAATCTTCATTGTATTATGTTATCTTGTGTACGACATGTTTTATAGTAGTATTTTGATATTTAGCCATTTAAGTGATTTTATTTTACCCAATGATTTGTAACAATAATGTAATATTGATTGTATTAACTTTTTTAGTTTGTGACATGCCACGACAAAAGTAGTACTTGCATATTTAGCCATTTAAGTGTATTTTATTTCACTCAATGTTTGTTCATCAACAATGCATCCTTGTATTATGTTCACTAGTTATATTCCTAACCGTTGTTCTAGATGTGCTATTGTACGGTCAAACGAACGCAATAAAATCTGAATCTGAACAAACAAGAAGAAAACATGATAGAATGCATGTGACGTTGCCACAGCGAAGTCTCCAACTTTGACCCTATTTTTAGGACCATGCCCGCGATGAAAAATCAACCCGACTTTCGTAGAGAGGTTGAAACATGCTCTTTCTAATGAAAATGATTTAAAACATGCTCTTTCTAATGAAAATGATTTAAAACAGTTTTCAGAAGGTCTTTTTTTTGTAACCGCTGGTTGAAAATACAATTTTGGGCTGTTTTACAACAATCGTCAACTTTCAACTCAATTTGTCAACGATTGGAAAGCTGTCGGAACATGGCATTTTATATTCGACAATCTTGTGTTGCTAAGTTTTTACGCGCGAAGTTTCACGTTTTTCCCACGCTTACTTTCAGAGATATCAAAAATTAAACTTTACATCTTTTTCGAAGGTGCAATTTTTTCGGACAGCTTTGCTCCAAATTATCTACATGAATATCGCTCGTGAAAATGTTTTTCTTATTTTGTTTCATAGACCACAAAAAGTTGTACAAGCTAGCCAAGTTTTGTTTCTCTCAACAAAATAGTGCCAGAGTTATATGTCTCAAAGTTGTAGCAACCTCAGCATCATACGGTCGACGGCTGAAGTATGGTGTCACACAAATGTTTGTAGCTCTGCAAGTATTGCATCGGCGAACGTAAAACTTTACTAATGTACATTGGGGACATGTGTGAATGTTCACGCCAAATTTCATCGAAATCCATGATGGTCGAGCGGGGCGCTTTTCTGAAATCAGACCACTTGACATGGAATGCCCCTGAAGGAAATAAAATATATATAGCCTTAATAAAGTTTCGGATTGGGAGCACAACTTTCTCTCATTATTTTCGAATTATGGAGAAATGAAATTTTAATCCAATTTTCGGTCAAGACCTGTTACGCCGCTTACAAACAAAAATTGACATGAATCGAAACTCCATATCATTTTACAAAAGACCAAGGAGACCTCTGCTGCCTCATGAAGAAGATTCTAACCAGGAAGTTTCACAGACTGTTTTCTTTTCTATGAAACAGCAGGCACAAGCGAAAGTATTTACCGCAAAGGGAGTAACGATTCCAGCACGATCACACTTTTTTCTACCTGTTAAGATACAGGAAGAAAAACAACAACCGTCATATCTCTTCGTAGCGCTACTGCAGACACTACAGGATACATATGGGTTAGAAGCACTTACTATGAACATGACGATTTAACAATCCTAGTATCCAACCCAACATCACACAAAATAACATTGTCAAAGAATACGCCAGTAGGTTACATTGAAAAGGACATCGAAGAAGTTTCTCTATATAACCAAGAAGAAAAAGAAAAGCAAATCGACGATATTTATAAATATAGAACAAAGGAAGAGATACAAGGAAGACAAGTCAACAGCCACTAAATTTGATTTGAGTTCATTTGATATCAATCCAGAATTATCAGACAACCAAAAGGCTCTGGTCGGAAATTTACTTTACCGATATAGGAACGTATTTTCTTATGCGCCCACAGACATTGGGTTTTTTAGAGAATAGACAAGTCAGCAGCCTTCCATAATGGAAGTCCACCCATACCAATAGCGGTGCGACCACAGGTTGATCGCCAAATAAATCAACTTCTTCAAGCAAATATTATAAGGGAAATAGATGACAGTCCGTTTTCTTCACCTCTTCTGATAGTAAAAAAAAGCAAATACACAAGACTTTCGAATAGTACTCAACCTGAAAAACTGTAACACATACAGCAAATACCTCAGCGTGCCATTCCAATCAACTGAGAATGTTCTGCACAACCTTAAAGGCAAATCACTTATATCAACAGACATCTCTCAATCCTATTTCCAAATTTTGCCACATCCAAAAAGCCAACGGTACATGACGTTTGAGTTAAGTCACCAGAGAGAGTTATGCTTTCCAAAGATGTGTCATGGGTCATTCGCGATCTGCACAGGCGCTCTCCATAGCTACAAGAATGTTACTTGAAAACCTAACAAGTCGCATTACGAGCTTCGGCGATGATTTGGTCATCGGATCTACAGACTTCAACCAACAGCTAGCTGACCTGGAACTTATACTTCAACGCTTACGCAAGTACGACTTTAGAGCTTCGCCGAAGAAGACACACATCATGTATAGGCAACTTGACGTACTCCGATTTTTAGTAAGTGGAAATGAAATATCCATTTCTCCAAAAATTGCAAACAAAATAAGAGGATTCAAAAAACCAGCGACAAAAAGACAATTAAAAAGCTTCGTTGACCTCTGCAGTTTTCTAAGGTCGCATATAAGCAGTTCACGTTGAAAGTAGACCCTTTCCAACAGCTATTGACAAAAGGTGCAAAATTCAGATTTATTCCTGAGCTCGACAAATTATTTGAAAAGCTCGAACAGGATATTATCAAGGCACCATCTTTTTCTCATTTTTACGAAAATTCACAGATACGCGTCTATACTGACGGCAGCAGCATGAAAGTCGGTGGAATACTATCATGTTACAACTCTAAAACCGGACAGGAAAAAGTGGTGTCATAATATTCTAGAAGGTTAAGAGCGAAAGAAACGCCTCAACATGGTCTAAAGAACTCTACTTAATTCTTTATGTACTGCGCAAATTCCGGTACTTCCTATTGAACAGAAAGTTCACCCTCTTCACGGATGCGAAATGTCTCGCCACACTTCACTCACAGCTCGATAAAGTAGGCAAATTTACTAGATACCGAATACTTTTGGCCGATTATAATTTCGATATCCAACATCGGCCAGGCGCAGCATTTCCAGCCAATGTCATCAGCCGACTTGAATCTCTCGATGACGAAGAAAGAGGAACTGGAGGGAAAACAAGGAAAAGAACACCTCACGACGGCAAACACGCATAGAATGAGAGATGATATAGAGGAATCAGAAGGTATTTATGCTTTTCTGCATAACTCTTTAGAAGAAACAGTACTCCAAACAAAGGAATGTTCGCCAGCGAAAAAATAAAAGAACATCAAAGAAAAGACGCAGCATATTCGGATATCATCGCGGCTCTAGAAGAACAACCAACGACAAACAACTGAACATTGCGATCTGTAAAATATTATTGCCTAAAAGGCGGTATATTATACAGCACATAGAAAAAAACAGAAATTGGCACTCTGTATTCCTAAAACGTTAGCGAACGATTGGTTTCAGGACACACATAAACACCCCACGACAGCCCATGCAGGATTTACCAAAACATACAGGACCGCTTTAAGGAAATACTACCTACCAGCAATGAAAACTTATCTTGCGTATCGCATAAAGCATTGTCAGGAATGTCAGAAGATGAAAAAAATACCTAAGAAACGGCAGTCAGAACTGCTATACCACCCTATTCGCAAGATAGTCGAGCATTTCTTTTTTGACACTCTGGGACCATTCCAAACGCAAGACGGAAGGAACAGGCACGTGTATGTATGCGTGGAAGCAGCCACTCGCTACCTTATAACACGAATTATAGATTCAGTAAATGCGGATACCTTGGCAGAATTCCTAAAAGACGCCATACTAAGGTTTGGAGCGTTTCGTTACCTATCACTCGATAGGCACCCGATACACAAGGCTAAGAAGATGCAAGCACTAGCAAACAAGTATGATTTTAAATTTCGATTTACACCAGCTTATAATCACAATTCGATTGGCCTTGTAGAAATCTTCAACAAAGTGCTTCAGCAAAGTCTGAAAATTTACGTACAACGAAACCCGAATGAATGGTCAAAGCTAATACCATTTATAGTCTTTGCTATCAATACCAAGTAACGCCAAGTTCTCGGCCCACTTTCTTCTTTACGGATATGACGCCAGGACAACTGCCGATTGCCAGTTAGGGACAATAACGTCTACGCAGGTGGACAGAGAGAGACACTCTCACGAATAAGAGAAAAAGTAAAATCTAATTTAGACAAAGCTTACCAGCAACAGAAGAAATACTTTGATGCAAGACACTCTCAACAGGAATTCAAGAAACGAGATGCCGTATTAATCTTCTATCCATATCGTAAACCAGGAACATCGGAAATTTGGACACAAATTTATGAGGGCCCTGGAATCATAATGGAAAAGATTAACCCCAACTTGTACAAAGCCAAATACCGGACAAATTCCGAGAGAAGATACAGGACATCTCGTGGATAGGTTAAAACCATACTATGCGGACAACACAGAAGAATCCGAACACTTAGATGAGGAAAACGGAGGAGGAAACAATGGCAATGTCAACACCAAAGCTCAAGATGAGAAGCAGAAAAAAGGGGGATTGTTTTTTCGTAACAAATGACAAGCATACTCAGGCGCATCTCATATAGCAAATGGAGGCGAAGAATGAAAATGTACAGATAGCACTTAACTATAACTCATTTAATATAAGACTTTTACTTGCATTGTAGACTAACAGGCAAACTTAATAAAACAGAATGGACAATATTTAAAATACTAAAATTAGAATTTTTCCCCGTAGGAAACCAATAGTCGTGGTTCTACCGGCACTGATAGTGAAGTCGACCGTCACACTACTGGCCTTATTTAACCTATGCAATATAGCAGAATCCAACGAATTCGTATACAAGCAAAATGGGTATCTCCAATATCCATCGCCAAGTTTAAGGCGATAATCCAATACGATGACGTAGAATTTTTACCGTACAGGTTGCATCTCGACTTCACAGATGTCTATCTACAGAATAATACATCGTGCAGCGGCTATGAGAACTTAATCCAAATATTACATCAAAAGGAACGACAATTCGTTAACAAAATTCGCAATATAATCCCACGCGATTTTCAAATAGGCTGTTCGGAACGTTCTAAGCGCATGATTTTTAGCTTCCTGATGGGTCTGGCAAGCTTTGCGACCAGTGGCTATTCACTATACCAAGTGCATAAAATAAAGACAACAATAAACCGAATGCAGGAAGAGAATGCATACCTGAACCAACAAATCCAAGATATTGAGGAAAGCAATTTTAAATTAACGCACATAGTAACTAATTTTACTATCGCAGTAGAAAAATTGATAACTCAAGTTTATCACGAAATATTACAATTGATGTGTACTACAGCCACCAGTGAACGCTTTCCCATTACACTCCTTAATTTCCAAATTATTGAACAATACTTCGATACTATTATTCAAAGCTTGCTAGATAACACCGTCAGTGACACCCTAATTAAACCAGAATTGGCGAAGGAAATGACTGTCAACTATCCAAACCTTAGAAATTCATTGATAAGCGAGGACCTAGGCATATTTTACCAATGCTCAAAGGCCTTCTATCATTTGATCCGTTTTCAGCCAACCTGGACATAATAATACAAGTTCCCGTCATAAACAAAACTATCATGCGCTATATAAAATTTTTAACAACGGATTCCTCACAGCCTCAGCATATCTCCAAGTGAAAACGCCAGATCTAGCCGTAAAAACCGAGCACGGAATTTTTGAATTAGATATCTCACTATGCGCTCAACATCAGATGTTCCTGATTTGTAAAGTCCAGTCACAGGTACACTCTCAAAAACGGACTGTTTCTATAACTTGGTATTTCAGAACAAAACCACTAATTGCCTAATCCTACCAACCCTATCGATGATGGAGGAATTCTATACATATACCACAGTCGGACTCCATATAACAACTAGGAATGAAGTCAAGATCATCCACGAAAGAAACCAAGTTACATTGAAGAACTACAACAGCTCCTCGTTTACATATTTCATTCCATACGAAGAGTTTCAAACAATAAGGACGCATACACTAAACCTACCAACACGCAGACAGCAGCTTTCACAACGGAAATGCATATCCTACCAGATACTTTCGATTTCAATTTTACTTTTAACTTGCAATCCCTACAAAAGACAGTGACATCTCTTCGCAACTAGAGAAGCACAAAGCTAATCAGCTACCTAGCCACTTTGCCGACCTACGTTTGCATTATCTATTTCCATGGGCAACGTTGGCCTTAACCATCTTTATTTTCATTTTCATTTTTATAGTAATAGGTATAATCAAAAGACTAAGGCAACGAATAAGTGACCATATGTTTTTTTCAGTACCATGATCACCACAATGCTAGCAACGCTATAGGTAATGGACACCATCATATTTTTAGCTAGTTTGATATTGCTAGTGTATATGTGCCGCCGAAAACAGAAACAATCTCTACAAACTGCGACGGAAACAATTCCTATCGTGGACACTAATGTAATAACTAACAATACAAAGATACCGGTATTACAGCCAGAAATGCCATGAAAGAGCAAACGCACTATCGGTGACTTAGTATATAAATACTAGTATCAACAGCAAATTCTCCCTCACTTCACGTCTGAGGGAAATGACTGCGTCTCGACACACGATCCTGAATTACAAGTGAGGACAAAGACAAAGAATTTAATACAATAATATTCATTAACAACTATTTTATACATATCTTATTCTGTGAAAAAGCTAGTAGGGACCACATTATTTAAAGTGCTAATAAATTTCGTGTGCAGTGTGTGTTAGTGAAAAAATGGCCTGCTCAGCAATTTTTTACAACCCCGTGGGGGTGTAAAGTGACGAGTAATCAGCTGCAGAATGTGTATAAAAACATGTGCTAACACAGCACGCGCAAAGCACGTGCTGTTTGTTTACAAACAAGCAGTAGTAAATGGTGGAGTA
>JAGDQP010021499.1:4193-31669 GCA_022664845.1 Lepisma saccharinum
CAAAACATGGCTTCAGTTTAGCTGTTGCATCCAGGGGTTTGGCCTACTCATATCAAACTGTCATTCAGAGAACGTGTGGGGGAGTGGTTCAACGGCATAGAAATTTTACATAAACATAGATATCTTGATTACTTGAATCTCGAGCCCTATCACAGAATAGAATCAGGAAGCTTGAATTAATTGGAAAATATAAATTAAAACTGTTTTGAAGGATCACTAAACATAAGTTCAAATATTAGCTGCTCCATCCCTTTTTTTGAATTAATTGACGCTGGTCCGGATTCTCAAGGAAATATCTCATTCCGATTGAATATTTCTTGATACAAATTAGATAGCTCTGTTTGGATTTTTCGAGATATTCAAGACGAGTCGAGGCTTTGCAAGAGCAGTACCATCTCTTCTCGAAAACGAGACAAGACAAATAGTCAATCTTATCTCGTCTCGAATTTCAATAAACGTGTCTCGTTTCGTTTACTAGACGAGACGAGACACGATACATGTATCGTCTAGTGGGCAACACTATATCCATCAACCCAGGCAAAATGTCTTACCCCTATACGCAAGAGACAGAAATTGCTGATCGAATTCCAGGAGTCCGGGTTTCATCCTCAACGATCAGATGATAAAAATCATTACTTTTTGAGGTTGTTTTTGCAACTGAGATTAGACACTTTGGACAAAAGCTCTTCAAATGTAGGAACAAGTCAAACACAGAATAGGTACATTTTTACTCCTTTTCAAGTGATGCGCATGAACATATCAAAATATAATAGGCAAATGGAACAAAATCCCTCCGGGAGAATTTTGAATCACCAGGGAATCGCCGGGCCAGCCCCTTACAGCGCAACACCAGACACTAAAATGTCAAATTTTTGTAAATAAATTTAAGAAGAACAGTATCGGTTTTTTCTGATTAATCCTAAGCGAAAAACTTTAATGGAAACTCAAACATAATAATAATTGCTATTATTATTTTCTGTATAATATTCGTATTTGCAATTAATATTTACGTTAGGAAAGAAACTAATACGCAGTTTCTGCAAAATCATCTTCACGGTAAATTGGGGTGTTAAAGACAATAATACCTTATTATATACTTATTATGAATTGACAAATGCTATTCAAACTTTCAAAGACATTGGATGGTAAGGGTAAAACTATACCCTGTGCAATACGCACGCGCCGTTAGTGGCGCATGTGGGATGTAGAGGTAGCACTTCATATATTCTGTACCTACGCCACGAACAGAGGTGTGGTGGCCAGTTTCACGCTCGAACGCCCTTACCTTCCAAGGTGCCCTGGAATACCAAGGAAATTTTGGTAGTCAATTTGATAGGCGGATGAGCTCACCTCAGTGCACCACGCATAGAAACACAGCGGGAATAAGTGCATAAAATGAAATGACAATATTATTCAAGGTCATTCATTAATGTGCTTGCTAAGCATAAATTAGCACATTTCATTAAACATTCTCTTCTGTGCCCGTTTAACTGTACTTCAAAGTATACTTTATTTTCATAATCATCATGGTAAATCGTGGGGCACGCGTTGTAATTTATTCAAGTCACTTTTAAAATTACATGCCTTATATACAATTAGTTTATTTTATTACAAATCACTTGTGTGCTGTTTTTCTACAAGTCTGTTCAACCAAGTCATACTGACTTACGAAAAAATAATGATTATTAAAAAAGGTTTTCAAAATATATGGAAAATACATCATGGAAATTGCATTTTTAGGACACCTTACTTTGCAGCTCGAAAAGTAGATGAAGTAATAAATATATTAAATATTTTTTTTTCGCAGACAGATACTCCAATTTGTTAAGATAAGATAAAATGAATTGAATGGGCGGTAACAGACTCCAATTTGTTGTCTAGAGGTTTGTACACCAACTTTTCCCCTACTATAAAGATGAACTTTCGATTTTTGCCAGTTTTTTTGTATTCTGGATTACTGTGAAGTTGAATGACAGTTACGTTTTGTAACACACTGTTAACGGCACAAAATGCGACAACGTTATTCGATACCCCGCTTCATTTTGCAATGTTATTGAATTGAATGATTGTGATTTATGTTGCATTTGGATGCTATGTGAGGAAATATTTCGTCTTATTGAAGTGGTCTAGGGTGATATATTGAATCTCTGCTGTTGACTCAAGATATGTTTCACAAGGTTGTCTTATAGATTGCCTACGTCAAAAAATAATATTTTGTTCAAATGTTTAAGCAACTACTTTTAACTCATTCTGCTTGATCTACAACACAACCTTATTCCAACCAGAATAAGTGAACAAGAACAAAACTTGTTCCTAATGACATGTTCTATGATCATTCAAACAGCTGTTATTTGTTAGGTCTTACTCACATGTGTTTTCCTTTTTCACATGTTACTCACATGCAAATGAAGACATGGTTAGCGACATATGGGACGAAGCAATTTTCTCCTTTCACTATATCCGTTTTATGAATAAAAATATGTTTGACCAGATATAATCACGGGAATGTGGCAAAGGCGCAACTACATTTTATAGACACCTTCCCGGAAGAGAACATCCAAGGCCGGAGATCAATTTGACCCACTGGAAAGGTAGGGTAAAGGGTTATCTTGGAAGGGTCGTGCGCCTTGCACTGCAGGGTTTTGCGCCATAGTAGTTACGCCCCTGGAATATGGCCCTTTTCATCAGACTTACAATAGGTATTTATATGGTTGCCAACTCCAAATTGTTTAAAAACCAAATATTTCAATTTATTTCATTTTGGAAATCGGACGTGCAATACTTGCTTTCTTGCTGAGTATTTTGTGTTTTGAGGGTTGTCTTCCGAACAGGATATTGAACATGCAACAAACTAGGAATAATTTCTTCACTTACTTCACTTTTACTTCAAATACAACTGTAGTAAAAGCGGCATGTGAAATTCAACAATGCGAATGGTGTTTGCTATAATGTCAAATGCCTAATAATCTAAGAGACTTACAAAAAGTCAAGCACTGGAAGGCCTGTAAAAAGATGGTAAAGGAGATTTGCGAAAAGTCATCCACAGCAGGGCTTCGAATTCACAAAATGTGAATAAATTTCGAGGTCACATTTTATTTTAAAGTAGTGTAGTGCCACATAAACAATATGCAAAGAGATAAAATTATATTAGCTTGAAATTACTAGTTGTAGGTTCCGGGATCAATAATTTACTTTATACTATGAATGACGACTACTTACGGAGACCATATGTCCCGAATTTTTCGGCACAGGCCCGAATTTTTGGATCGTGTAGTGGTATCCCGAATGAAATACTAAACTCTCTGAATTTCATTGGAATTATATTTATGGCCTTTAGGAATCTAGGTTCAGGCCGGGATATGGGAGGGGAAAGGATTTGGCAAGATGCCGACCAGGACATATGTTCAATTTGCCTGGTGCGACTGAGATAAATCCTGGAAAATCCTCAGTCAGGATGGAAATAAATCCAGGACCTCCCGAATGCTACGCCAACGCTTTGCCACTAAGGTACGGCCACTCGAATTTCATTAAAAGGGTTGATATATTTAAATTTTATAAAGACATAGGAATTAAATTTGACAAAATTGGTTTGGTGTTTAACAAAACGATGTGGGAAACGCTTGATTTATTGTAATTTAATATTTTTGGAAAAATATTTAAAAATACTGTTCATTTGCTCGTTTTTACTCATTGCAATTGCCTTGTAAAACGTATTAGATGTTATGACTTTATTTTTCAGTGATCAATTTGATACTAGTTTTAAAGTTGATGCAATTTCTTTTTATTTTGAAGTCAATGTAGATTTTAATAAAACAACTTTAATTCAAAAGCTAAATGAACTGAATATTTTTTTTCTTGGTTGACCCTTAGACCAAAAGCAAATAAGGAGAGGGGTTCATTAGATCACGATAAGACCCGTCCCGAGTTTTAACTAAGAAAATATGGTCACCGTATGACTAGTGCTCATTCGATATTTAATATGAGTGCAAAAGTTAAGGTTAAACATAGTCAATAATATAAAAATGATATACACAAGATTAATATTAAGTGATAAACAGATGCAAATGTTAAAGTGAGAAACAAATTTAATTAGCAGTGGCATATGCTGGACCTTGTACTGCGCTTCGGTAGTACCAAAATCACCGTATTTCGCCAAGAGTTCCTGTACACTTAATTTTTTCTCCATATTCTGAGCAGAATAAGAAAAAAAATGCAGGGAAATCCTTACAAGGGATGTGCGCGACCTAGAACGCTCAGAGCCGCACGAAAATGTGCGTAGATTATAAATCGCTCATGGCAGAAACAGTGGTATTAGCCAATCGCATGCAAAACTGTGCGTCTTACCACGAGAGACATTTGAATGATCACCTATTCAAGGTCTAAGGGAGGAACTTTGGTAACGCGAAGAAACAAAATATCGATATAGGAGGACCAAAAACACAAATATTGCCATGTCGTGACCGATTGTTATATTTCCCTCTGCCTAAAATAATTACGCTATCTGAACAACAAACCTTTTCCACTGACTTGATAGTGTTGTCCCGCTACTCAGTTCTTAAAGTGAAGGTGTGAGATTTCAATGAAGTGGTCAAAGCAAAATGAAACAAGACAAAATGCACATCTGACTAAAGTCACTTTTTTACATTCAACGATACTTCTACATTCAAGCAGTCCAATATCAAACGCTACACTAATTACATTTTCGAACGATGATATTGGTATGTCAATGTCATAACCTGCCTTTTGAAAAGCATATTGTTACATTCCTACTTCAGTGAAGAAAGTTGATTGTATAGGGCAGAGTGAAGTCTGATGATGAAATGACGATCGTGTAACTTTATATGTGGTTTTTCACATTGTAGTCTTAAAAGCAACGATCCTTCTCATGTAGAGCTTATATTGCCGAAAGAAGTACACATCAAGAAGTTAGCAATATTTTATTGTCTTCCGTGGCAATATCTTAAGCAAAACATCCTTGTTCAGAAAACTTTAATCTAACAGAGTACGATCTTTATGGCCTGACCAGGAATTGCCCAGCAATAGGCTCTTCGCATCGTCACGTACATGTTCACGAAGAACGGTAGTTACAAAACTTTTCATATGCTCTTTCGTCATTTTGCCACTTTTGCTTGCCTCCACATGAATGTTTCGTGGACATGTTGCTTCAAGTTTCTTTGAAACATTTGGGCTAAAAGTGTAATGTTGCTCTTGAAAACATATATAGAGGTTGTTAGCAAATTTACCACTCATTGATAAAGCCACATGAATTGTATAGCTGTGTTTAGAGCTATGCACAGACTGCAACACACCAGCTGTAGTTTTCTAGCCTCAATGAATAGTGGAGATAGTAACCATACTGTGGACCAACGCTTTTTTACCAGACATTTTGCACTCGTGAATTACATGAAAGCCTGGAGAAAGGGTATACCATTCCCGACACTTATAAAATTTATGAAATCAAAATGAAAGAGTGGTTATTTGGAGATTATCTTAATAACTTCTTTCAGACGAAACAGGAGGTTTCTGGTTTTCCATCTCAGTGTACTAGTTAGGAGGAAAAGAGGAAGCATATTGCGGAGTATGCTGAGCATGAAGGCATACAAGTCAATTGTGATAGCATTAGAGAAAACCCTGGTTTGCGTTATATCGCAAAACGATTTTTAAATTCTCTGTTTGGGAAGTGGGGACAGAAAAGTGATTTAACACAGACCAGGGTAGTTTATGATTCTAAATCATTCTTGGATATTCTCCGAACGCCCCAGTTTGAAGTGCAAAATGTACTACAGATCGGAGAAAATACCTTGTTGGTAACATATAAGGATTTGAAAATGTTAATACTCCTAATGCATTTTCTAATGTTATTCTTTCAGCCTATATTTCATCATGGGCAAGATTGAAATTATATGTTTTACTGGAAAAGGTGGAAGCAGAAAATGCTGTCTACTCAGATACAAATTCTATTCTCCACATGACAAAAGAGAAATCAACCTCCATTGCTTCGTATAGGGAATTTTAGGAGATATAACTAATGAAGTCAAAGAGGGTGTGAGATCCTTATTTTCATTGGGTTAGGGACTAAAATTTATTCGTATAACGAAAGGGAAATTCAGAATGGGAATATTAAAGCTATTTCCAAAATTCAGGGGAATCACTTTAAATTGTCGTGCGCTTCAAATTGTAAATTTCGATCACTTTCTAAATTTAGCCAAACATATTTATGAAAAGAATATTATTGTTATTAATCCTAAGGGAATCTATAGGAAGACCGGGTTCAAATTTATATCCAGGCCAGAAACTAAAACACATCATAATATGGCAAGTAAACGTAAAATTCTTAATGACTATGAAACCATTTTCTTTCGGTTATAAAAGAAAAAGACTTAACAATTTTACGTTTATTTCTCTTCTGTCGCTAGCTCATGATGGTTCCCTTCCAACATCCTGGAACCATCTTGCTTTCGGGTTCCAGTAAAACTGGGAAAATTTATTTTGTAAATAAATTATTTATCCATCGTGAAATGATGTTCTCTAGTCATTTTAAGGAAATGGTTTGTTGTTATGGTGCTGTGATACCTAAATTATCAAGTCAGTTAAGTAATATACGATTTCATTTTGAAATTCCTGATATGAATACTTTTGCAATTCAATAAAATACATAGTTAATTCTCGATAATCTTTTCACTGAAACTAATGCCGATGTTTCCAAAATTTGCACAAAATTTGCACATCATAAGATTCTAAGTGTAGCTCCAATTGTAAGTGCAGTGGCTGCAAGTTTGTTTAATCGTTAAGGTATCTTCGCAATTTAAAAAATGGTACTCATTCCAGAAACTGCAAGTGCGCAGATGTATTCGACGATGAAGTCTAAAGTCTCACCAAACATGTTTGGATAATGAAATGGATGAAATTTTAAAACCAAGTGATCTTTCTACGAATGAAAAATGGAAAATGTATCAGCAAGTATTACATCATTATCTATAATATATATTCCACAGTCTCAAAACCAATTGCTTTACTTGTTTACAATTTTGAATCTTCAAATATGTTACCTATGATTCAACATATTATTAGTTCAGTACCAAAATTATTTGCTAAAAAGACTCAAGCATTATTAAATTTCATACAGGCTTCCAATCGTATCGGTTGGAATCAAACTGGCGCAGTAGCCATAGATAACAAAGTAATTCCAAGTTCAAATATTATTGATCTTATCAATGATGTGGTAAAAACTCGAAAGACTCCGAGAAATCCAATTGGCATTCAAGATTTTAAAGATTTATTAAAAAGTAAATATTCCCTTAGAATTAATTAATTTTAAATTTTTCGCAAGTACTACTAAAATCGTGGAGCATAATAGTGTTAGTGAAGAAAAAAACAAGAAAAAGGATTCTAGTAAAGTAATAGTAAAGAAAAATAGTGTTAGTCAAGGAATAAAGAAATTTTTTCTTCATTATTTAAAAATTATAAACAATATAAGTTTTAAATATCACTACATAAAATGTATTATGCGTATGCAGATTCAAATTCTCTAGGTAATATTTACAAATTAAAAAAGAAAACTGGTCTTTCTCAGAAAAATATTAGATAATGGTTAGCTTCACAAGATTATACATCCACTTTACATGGTTCTCCACGTAAATATTTTCCCTGTAAAAATATTATGTTCATGCACTTAATGAATCATTGCAGATGGATTTAGAAGATATGCAAAACGTATCAAAATATAATGATGGATATAAATATATTTATGTAGCATTGATGTTTTTAGTCGCTATGCAATTCGTATTCCTCTTAAAAATAAAACGGGTCCTGTCATTTCAAAAGCAATAGAATTAGTATTCAGTAAATGAAAATTACCTCTAATTCATTGTCAAACTGATTTGAGAATAGGATTTTATAATCAACATGTAAAACGTGTTTTTCAAAAATATCAAGTAAATCATCATAGGGTACACTCTAAAAACAAAGCTGTTTTCGTCGAATTTTATATTCCTACTTTGAAAGAAAATAATATAAACAAATTTACTGATGAAATTACTTATCGTTATATTCATATTTTGCAGCATCTTGTAAAAAGTTATAACTACACGAACATTCTTCCATTCAATATGCAACTGCAGAAGTAAGTGATTCTAATGTTAATGAAATTGGGAAAGATTATACGAGCAAGAAAAAAGTTAAGCAGAAATGTAAATTTGAATTGGGAGATTATGTACGAGTAAGTAATTATAAACATAAATTAGAAAAACGCTATTTACCGAAATGGTCTCGTCAAATATTCTTAGTGGATTAAAAGTAATCAAATTACTTATAAAATTCGAGATTGGAATGGCGAACTTGTAACACTAATTTTATCAACAGGAATTACAAAAATAATTTGTAGGATAACGGAAAAGTTATTAAATTGAAAAGATAATAAAACGAAGAAAAGGTTGGATTTATGTAAAATGGTTAGGTTATTTTTCTTCTATGAATAGCTGGGTTGAATAAAAATTTGTCTGATTGTAAAAATGCTGTCTCAGGAACAAGCCGATGAGTTTTATGTTGTCTTACCATACATTTTTGCAATAATATTTTTTGAAAATAAAACAAGTTCGTATACTACGAAACTTTGTCAGCCAATTCATTTAACGAGAAATTGGGTGGTAGGTTTAAGCGGACTTTCCATTCCGTTGAGTTTTTATAATATTCAAAAAGAAGAACAAGTTATTATTGAATTAGGGTATAAAGATACAATGGAAAATAATATAAAATTTCCAGCCGGATATTATGAATCAGTACATTCGATTGTAGATACCACTCGTATGACTGGTAAACAAATGGGAAAAGAATATGAGGAGAAAGAAAATTTACATATATTTGACGAAAGTAGGATTCTTAAGAAAAAAATTATGATATTGAAATGATTAGTGTTAAACGGATGATCAATTATTATCGTGTAGTAATAAATAAAAATCCAATCGTTATGCAATGTGAGGAAAGTTGAGATAAAGTTTGCATTTCTCATAAACAAATTCTTAAACGTGAACATCTTTTCGTTATGAGTCCTGGATTGCATAATATTTTAGGATTTACCAATGATTTTAAAGTGATTACACACATAGTTCACTTTTATCCCATAAATCTAAAAAAGAAACCAAAGTTTATAAATGTTCCAGCACCTTTGCACTCAAATCTTCATTACTTTTTTCCTTCAGAAATAATTATTTGTATTGATATTGTAAAAGATCCTCCTATATATGGAAAACTGATTTTTTTAAAAAAATAAAGATTTTCATAACGGAAAAGTTAAATGTTAATCTTTGATTGTTCTCAATATGTTAAATTCCAAAAGTAATATATTGGTACCCTTCAAGTAGACTTAAAGGATGTGCATGGGGAAAAAGTTACCATTTCAATTTGGAACGTCTAGCGTGGCACTTCATTTTAAAAGAAAATGATTGCTGAAAGCAGTGACAATAGTTTACATTACACTTTCTTCTAATGGAAGTATTCAAACTTATTCTAATAGCCCAACACATTTTTCAATATTCGTAATAATGGAATATATTTAAATTATTCGTGGATTGCAGAATTATGTTAAATTCATATAACCTTAACATGTGAGAATATTAATACTGGTCAAAATATAATATGGTATGATAATATAAAACATAATATAGCACAAGGATACTATTTCACCGTACAACAGTTGTTAGATGAATTGAAAAAAAATAATTCAAGTATGAAATTTGAATATCCAAACATTGTCACTGTAACATTGAAACATTTTCGTTTATCACCCATATTAGCATTACAATTAGGTTTTGAACCTAATATTAATATTTTATCAGATAGTCGTATTCCTAAACAACCATTTTTAGACATTGGATATCCACATCAAGTAATTGTTTATACATATATTATTCAACCTCAGTTTGTAGGTGATACAAAAGAACCAGTTATACGAATTATGGCTGTGACCGATAATCATCATGGAAAAGTACAAACCATAACTTTTCAGAATGTACACTCAGTCAATGATAAAATGACCGGTCTCTTTCAAAAGTCTAAATTACAAAATTAAATGCTATCCACTGTAAGAAACGTGTTAGGAATAAGCCATTCATGAACAGATAAGTTCCTCTACAAAACAGACTCAATTTTCATTATCGTAATCTATTTATTTGTTATTTATTATATTTTTTTATAAAACCCAGTTCTTGGTCTCTAGAAACTAAGTTCTGATATGAATTATGTGGCAACGTCGCAATACATGAGTATCCACTCTCCTGTTTTCAATTATTGATTTACTAGTTACACCAGTTTGTAGAGCTACTAACTTCTCCAGTCTGAGCCTAAGATACCGAAAAGCAATATATAAATATTAAGAAAACTATCACTGTCTACTGACAAATATTCTCTGTAGTTAAATAAATTGAAGAATGTTATTCTTTCTGTTTTTGATCATAAAATAAATTTAGTACAGCGATATCAGCACGTTCGTAATCAGTAGCGATAAAGTGTTGCTTATTTTCACTTGGGACGTTAAATTTCCTTTTTAAAACTTTTACCAAATTATAGGATATAGTATTCATATATATAGAATCTAGGAAAATAGCATTAAATGGAAGATTAGATCATAGATACATGAAACACAGAAAATTAAACAAATATGAGCTTTACATAATTATACTTTGTTTATATTTAAACAAGAATTTAACTCGAAGTTTCTTCTACCATGATGATTCGTATCAGTGGTTGTAGCGTCGTGTTGTTTCTCTTATTCTTTCTTTTTATCCACAAAGCTGACGAAGTTGGTTCGAACTTTACTCACTGAGGCAAATTTTTAACTACATTATACATTTTCTACATAGCTCCGTCATGTATGTCGGTGTTACATAGACGTATCGATATTAAAATTTCAAAAAATACGCATACAGAATATATATATATATATATATATATATATATATATATATATATATATAATTCACAGCAATATTCAATCCACTGCAGGATGAGGCCTCTCCCGAAGGGTGAAGTTGGTCTACTGCCCCCACGCTGACTAGACGTGTTGAGAGAGGAGTGCAGAAGCTCTCAACTCCGATTGCCATTGTCTTTTATTCGCAGGAGCTCCCCAATTGTCATCACGATGCTGGGTCAACACCGAAATTTTGAGCCTCCACGGGGGAATCGAACCCGGGATCGCTCGCACTGAAGTCCAGCGCGCTACCGACTAGGCTTCAGGGCAAGCAGTTCCGGGTTTGATTCCCCGTGGGGGCTTAACATTTCCGTGTTGACCCAGCATCGTGAGGGCAATTGTAGAGCTGCTCTGAATAAGAGACAGTGACAATCACAGTTGAGAGCTTCGGAACTCTTCTCCCAACGCGTCTGGTCATCGTGGGAGCAGGAGACCATCCCCTCCATCCGGGAGAGACCTCATCCAGTAGTGGATTGAATATGGCTATGAATTATATATTTATTCAGTTATTTGAACTTTTAATTATTCAGTTATTTAACTTTTATTTAATGGCCAAAATGTGCTGTGGGGTCTAAAGTCCCTCGTATATCTAAGGGACGATATCCCTCGGCGTAAAGTATCCCCGAAAGGTATTTTGGGAACATAACATTTAGTGTTTTATTTGCCCTATATTTATGGGCCAGGCACTCATCTATGCCTAAGCCGTGATATGTCTAAGGGACTGTAAATGACAGGTTCAAGCTATGGGTGCATATCTATGAGCTAAATTTAAAAAAATATAAAGCTTATTTCCGTAATATTTTTTTCCGTGGCTATATCATCTTCTTGGACATTGAATATAGGAGCGAGAACCTATATTGAAATATTAGCTGTTTCGAAAATCCCGTGCCGTGGTTATAATATTAGGAGGCTAAAACATTATACACTACATAAAACACACACACATACACGCCACCACCACCACACCACACTACACACGATATTTTATCCTCATTTTCAACCTCCTTTGACAGTTACATGAAATGTTTAGAGAACTACTTTATAAATCGATGTCATTTTTTCTGTTAATTTCAACAATGTAATTGTTTTAGTCAATCCTATTAGGATTGTATATAATAACAACTGATTGCTGGCGTGGTTATTAACTTGATTAGCTAGGTGCACTTTCTACACTGAGAAATATAGTTTCGCTTTGCACCTATTCTGCCGTTTCTCAATGTTTTTTATTCTGCAACACATAAAAGCATGACATTTCAAAACATGACCGTTGATCTGCTGTATTTGATAATAAACATCTTAATTACATTATTCAAAACTATTCAACAAATTACATTATTTTAGTAGGTCCTAATTATAAAAACAATAAACAAAATATAATACCATCTTAGAAATTTATTAGTTTTAATCTACAAGCCGTAGTTAAATTTATTTTTTCACCTCCTCTTGTGACCCCCTTACACAGAATCCACGACACCTCTGGGGGTCGTGATCTCCACATTGAGAAACCCTAGCCTACGTCAATATAATTTTCTTTCAAAATCGTAAAACATTTTATTAATTTGATTAGATGCATTTGAGGGAAATAATATAGACCAACCTCATTTATAAAACAATAACTTACCTTAGAAATTGGGACGAATGCAGCTAGCATACCTCGTATTTTGGAACCATTATTCTGCTCCTCAGAAATTGTTTCTTTGTTGATAATTTGTGGCCTGATAGAAATTTACTTAAAGAAATGCAATTCTAAAATAGTATAATTTACCAAAAATCAAGGATCCAGTGATATTCCTTAAGTGAGGACAATATGGATTTAGTTTGAGCGAGAACAAGAAGGCTCCGTTAATTTTTCCTGTCCGCCTGGTATATTCTGTCTATTAGCTACCTTAAAATGGTGGACCCCTTAAGTTTGATTCCTTCATCTATAGTGGAGCCTAGCGTAAACGTATACAGAGAAACTGACTTCAAATTTGGGTTCAGTGATCTCGATTTATCTAGCCGTTTCTAATTTGGTGTCTAAAATTGGCAGACCATTTTCATTTGGTTAGCCTTCTGCATTTTAAGAACTTGTAAGTGATTAAATTACAGTAAAGCAGATAGAGTCACTGACCTCAAGTTTGACGTCAGCGAATATGATCTCGATTAAACTGCTTCTTTCTATAAATTAGAGGATGAATATTTAAACTACTGATCTGATAATTAGACTAAACCTTAAAATGGTTAACCCTTACTGAGGTAATGGTAATCGCTGTCAGATTTCTTTGCATTTGACAGGAATAAAATTAATACATCCATGCAATACGAGCATATATGACTGTGCTTTGTGAGAAAAGAACAAGCTTTGGGATTCGAACTCGCGTCGCCAACTTTATGGACGAAAATGAAAAATGTAACACAACGCATTGCGCACGGCCACGAAGATATCAGGTAGATTGACTTTTACTGCACCAATAAAAGCAAAATAAAAGTTACATAAATTTGATTTTTGTTTTAGTTACAGTGTTTCGTGCATCTCTGAGCTAATCTTCTATTTTTTGGTAGATTCTTTACATTTGAAGACCATGTTGTGTAAATTATTAAAAGTTTCAAAACAGTATTTTACGTCCCAAATGCGAATAACGAAACTTTATCGCTAATGATTACAGACGTAGCAACATCGCTGTATTATAATTTATTTTATGGTCAATAATAACAAAAGAATAGTGGTAATTATTTTTATTCACATATTTTTCACTCCATCACAACCGGATATACAAACATTATTATCTTCACAAATATTAGTACTCTAACTCCGCACTAATACACTCCTTGTATTAAAACCCGCGCAGTGGTCACTCATGTTGTTGCAAGATTTTCTGGACTGCTGAATTCATAGCTGAATTTCTGGACTTAGACTTTTTAAGAGCTGCTAAAGAGTGCGGTCAGCTTATAATTGACTGAGTGTACAATATTTTCCATTAGTAAAACTTTCATTTGACACTGTGGAAATACTACTAAAGGACCATGCAGGCCTAAATTTACCATTCGCATCCGGGACATTGACCGTAAATCTTCACTTTAGGCGTTCATCAAGATGAAAATTTATACAATTATGTATAGAGGTAGAGGTATACCTTACTTTGTAGGACTTGTTTATCAACGGGGCATGGGATTTGGAATTTATTTCCCAGACTGTTTCGATTTGATATGCCATTCATTAAACAAGGAGCAAAAGCAGTAGGGCGACAAGCTTTACAAACAGGTATTGAAGTTGCGGGGCATATGTTTGAACACCGTCCTTTTAAGGAATCTTTAAAAGCACGAGTTTGCGAAGCAGGTTCATCTTTAAGAACCAAAGCTGAAACTAAAGTCAATCAGTTGCTTAATGGTAGTGGTAGAAGAGGGCACGTAAGCGTAAGGCTCCCCTGCGAATTAAACCTCCAACTTTAGAAATACGACGTGTTTACAAGAGAAGAAAGAGTAGAGATATCTTCAGTTAAAAATGTCGTTTCTTACACCTAAAAGTAATGAATGCTTTACGAATGAATTCGATTTAGTTTCTGTCTACGACACAAACTGCTATCGAATCATCTCGAATGTTAGAATATCGACCACTTTCATCGCTTTCTTCTGATGGACCTATAGAATTCCTTGTGCCTGGAGATACTGCAGAATATATTCTTCCTGCACATATTTATCTTGATGTCAAGTGTAAAGTTTTAACTGGAAATTGAGATAATGTACAAGTAGCAGCAGAAGGGCAGATACTGTAGCGTCGGTGATTAACTTCTTAGATGCACGATGCACTTTTTAGCCAAGTGGATGTTTCTTTAAATGATAAAATTGTTTCTACTTCAAATGCTACGTACCCTTTTCGAGCGTATTATCAAACTTTACGTAATTATTCTGAAGATGCAAGCAAAACTCATTTAACCACAGGATTATAGTAGAAGGATACTGCAGGGTACTATTATAGTTTCAATGAAAATAATACTGGCTATTATAAACTAAAATCTCTTGTTGCTGGTAGCGCATTCATTGATATGTATGGACGATTCCACACAGACATTTTTGGATCAAATCTAGTTCTTCCAATTAAAGTCAATCTTCGTATAAAATTAAGTCGTAGTAAAGATGCGTTCCGTTTAATGCCAGCTGAAAATTCTACATTAAAACTTAAACTGAAAGACGTTATCCTTTATGTTCGCCGAATTAATATTTCTGCTGATTTAGTTTTGCAATAAAACAGTTTTATGATTCATGATACTGCAAAATTAACACTCACTACAGTTGGAACAAGTGTACATACTATTCCTGCAAATGTTGATTCGTATAATCTTGATTCGTATAATCGTATTTCTTGGAAATGTACCAAAGGGTTTCATTATAGGTTTAAATTGCAAATACAGCATTCAGTGGAAAATACCATGAAGATCGCTTCCACTTTCTAACATTTAATATTAACAAGTAGCAAGTACAGGTTGTTTCCCAATTTCATCCTCCCACTTCTCTTATTGCATATTATGTTAATCAACTATACGTTCAAAGTTATTACACCCTGTTCTCTGGAACTGGTATATTTCATGACAATGTAAGTAATACGGTCACATATTCTGATTACCCTCATGGATATACTCTTTATGCTTTTATTGTTTCTCGTACTAATACTTTGGATGATTTTCCATGGGAAGTTATTAAGGGTACTCTCGTTAATCTCCGAATAGGGTTCAGTCAAAATCTTGCACATTCTATTTAATGTGCTTTACGCTCAATTTGATTCCCTTATAAAGATCGATAAGGATCGAAATGTTTATATGGATCATAAAATGTAAAATTTGGTTTCGGTTGAGATCAACCATAAGAACTGCCGTACACTTTTCGGTCTTCGATTATAATAGAAAACACATCATAGTCAAAGAGTTAGCCATAGTTCTTGTAGATAGCAATAGTTTTTAAAGTTATATATTTAAACCTCCTGTTTCATTATCAAATATTATTCCTATTTTAAGGTATGTAAATTATTATTTAAGCCAGCATGTATTTGGTTTAGAGTGGATAGAAGGCGAAGTTGAATATAGTGAAGTTGAAACATACTTACCAAGTATACTGTACCTTGCACAGTGATAGTGTTTTAACACACGGCAAAGCACTACAAATTTTCCTAGCGTCTCTTCTACATAGAACAGTGATTAATTTAGAAGATATACAGTATCCAAAATAAAATGCTTTAGCATTTCCACCACAAAGTTGTGTTCACCATCTTCACCAGTTTACGAGTTTTCGCTGTGCCTTAAAAGAAGCTTCAGTGTACGCAAATTATTTAACTTATTATCATCTACGTTCTTTTATTCTACCTGAAAACAGAACAGTGTATGAACCAACACCAATACGTGAAATTGAATCAGATGTGGAGTTACGAAATTTTAAACATTGTGCTTAAAGACCGTACTAGTGCAACTACGCTTACTGGAATTTATTCAGTGGACATTTTATCAAAATAAATTGAATATCCGGGGACACATAATAAATTTAAATCCGTCAATTTCCCCTGTAAGTCACAGGACTGCAATATATATCAATAAACATGGATGGGGTCAATATTTTGATAACTTCGGAAATGGACCTAGTAAACAAATTGTACAATTTTTAAAACGAAATTGCAAATTATATCGTATTAATAAAACTCAAATTAAACACGAAGAATCTATACATTGTGGACTATTCTGTATAGATTTTATTTATTTCAGTGTGTGAAGACAAAATTTAATTTCTACTTTTCATACTATGAATCTCCGAAAAAATAATGAGATTGTAAAATCTCTTGTGAAAAATATTATAAAACGAAAAGAAAAATGTAAATATATCTTTTTTTATATAAAGGTAAAACCAAATCTTTTATTTCGAAAATCGATGAAAGAGAACAAAAAGGTTTAGAGTATCAAATACATTTATTTGATAATTATACAATAGTTTTAAGAAGGTTCAAAATGTGAAATAGAAAAAGTTAAAAATGAAGGCAACAGAAGGCTGTAGAAGGCAGCTTAACTTGAATGGTAAGTATTGCGAAAATACTGTGCAACACATAAACACCTATGATTACATGATAGAGATTTTTTAAGATCTTTTCAAACACACAAAATTTCCTATGAACATCAAAAAAGATAGGTAACAAGTTCTAGCACGCTTCGCCAACAGCTGTTAAGCGGCGAATATCAAAAGATGTCAGTCACACAAAGGAAATCAAACACCTGCACAAAACAATTCCAGAAAAAGCCGAAGCATGTTCTATCTTGCTCCGTGCCAACCCATTGGTAAAGTAACAAAAACGTTATTGAACTGGCTACGCTGTCAATCAAGCGGCAGTCATAAAAGAATGCGACTATTATAATGAAGTAACACCTGCACCAAGCATGTTCTAGCTTGAAAATGTAAAAACAAACAACTCTATACATGCGCAGATCTTGACCACAAGAATTCAAAAGCGATATACCGGTAGTTAAATAGTTTCTAACGAACATAGAAAGATGTAAGAGGGAAAAAAGTCGTGCAAATTACGGCAAATAAGTTCTGCGCGTTGACGGCGAATGGGCCACCATTCTCTGTCAAAATAAAAAGATAAACCCTATCCAATAATAAATCTCCCGAGCATAAAAATGTAACACATTAAAATATATAATAATTTTAACATATCCCATCGCCTTATACGGTTTCACGGACGCTTCAAAGCGTGTTTTGCAAATGCCACGGCCGGCCGGTGCGGTGCGGGCGACGACGGGTCTGTAACACCTCGATTACATTAATCCAATTATTTAATACACCTTCATTAAAATATCAATCAAACTTACGTTCGGCCATCTATAAATGACCCTACCTTTAGGGGAGAGAGGGTAAAACCCAACCCCCACTACAAATACCTCATACCATATACAGCCTCCCAGATCTAATTGTTAAGCCTAGTAAGTAGTTTAAAAACCAGTACAACAAGTTGTTGGTCAAATACTACTGACATCTGCGGTTCCCTGCTCACCCATCATAGACGTGAGCTATTTCTGGACAGAATGGTGACATGGGATGAAAAGTGGGATGTCTATTATCGCATTACACGCAAACGGAAGTGGATATCTAAAAGGGGTGGGGGGAGGCAGGAGAAACTCTGCATCCCTGCAAAGTGACGTTGAATGTTTGGTGAGATATTCGTTCGATTACCCATTTTGAACTCTTGTCACGTAACCAGACCATCCATGCAGATGTCTATTGTCAGCAGCTTGAACGCGTACAGTCTGCAAAGTTGGAGAAACGTCCAACTCTGGTTAAACGCAAGGCGCAAGGGTTTGTTCATCCATGGTGATAACGCGTGCCCACACACGGTCCGTGCTAAGATCGAGGAATACGGCTGGGAGAAACTCCGCACCCGGCATTTTCACCAGATCTTGCACCAAAATACTACTCTCTTTTTCGTAACCTGCAAAACCACCTATCCGGGAAAGCACTGCGAAATGAGGATGGCGTGCGACGAACAGTGACCGAGTTATTTGCCTTCAAAACCGGTGACTTCTTTCACCGAGGGATTGAACAACTGGTTGACAGGTGACGATGTATTTATGTAAAAAATCGTTTTTCGATGTATTTATTATGACTTCAAAATATATATTTTAAAATCATTTTAGTGGCAGATTTTATTGGGAAGGGAAATTAATAGGCAGATTGTTGGTGGGGGAAATTGCCCAAGCCCCAGGATTTCCCACCGTGTGTCCCTCCCCTTTGCTGCTGAGAGTCGGAAAACTGTTAGTAAGCTTTTGAACTAAAATAGTTTTGAACAGTAGGAAGAGTTTAAACAAAGAGGGATTTAAGAGAACGAAGCGACAAGATAGTTGCTTGAGTACTACTAGATGGCAGATCAATTCAGAGTTTACCTTTTCCTCACAAGCGGGAGAGAACAATGGAAGCAGCAATGGGAGAAGTATGTTTGCGTGCCACTAGATGGCAGACCAATTCAGTTTTCTCAACAAACCTTGAATTTTCCGCGAGTAAGATCAATCAATTTTCCTTATTCACTGCGTGGAGAGAAAGCAGATTAAGATACGCGCACGCGTAAGGTAAAACGCTCCAAAATTTTTCCTTAGAATCTTATGGGTAAAGCTCGAGCTATAATAATAGATACACATAGATAAAATATTGTTACTAAACGAATTTCCAACATCTGTAATTAGGAATTGTATTCACACGAAATAAAATCTCATGATGTAACATGGGCTGTCCCTGAACGTTAATTAATATTGCGAAGATACTGCTGCAGTTATACAAAGGCACTGCTGGGATTTACCTACTTTATCTCTTTCTTCAACAATGCTCACATAATAAAAAGTAGCCTACACACCTTGTTGATGCCACTTTACTTACCAACTAATTACCCAGCTGTTGTAGATCAGTGGAAGGGCGTTGGCGTAGCATTCGGGAGGTCGTGGGTTTCATCTCAGCGGATGACCGACCATCCAGAGTGAGGTTTTTCCAGGTTCTTTCGTTAGTCACACCAGGCAAATGCCGGGACGGCACCTTCAACATATGCTCTGGCTGACACCTTCCCGAATCTTTTTGCTCCCCTATTCCGGCGGCTTGAGCCTTAGATGCCTAAAGGCTCTAAACAAATTCAATTCAATTTAATTCACATACAACCAATTTGTACAAGCTTCATTTCATTTATCGTTTGAATGCCATTGTTTCTCTGATCTTTTTGTTTCCACTTTTAACATATTGGACATCAATATTAAAAGAAACAAAGAGTTCAGAACAGAAAAAATAACTGTAAATTTTGAGCAGCAGACAGAAAACGAAGAAGGAGGACTTTCTTTCCACGGAAACAGCATTATGATTTCCTATGATTTAAGACTATTTTGACACAGTTTTCCTGGGAGGGCAATCTTCAGTCTCCAGGGCATTTCTCCCGACAGTATCTCTTGATTTATTGCTCAATACAGGATAGAAAGGAAAGAGCAGATTTATAAAAGAAACAGAAAATCTGAGAAATGACAGGTTGACGAAAGGGTAAAAAATATATAGAAAATGAGAATGTATTACAGATAAGAACAAAATATGCGAAGCGTAGAATGTTCAATATCAGCCAGTGATCTCATAGCAATTGACGACTGTACCTACATTTATGCTTACGAGACTCACAAGTTCATTGCCACAGTAACTAATGTTTCCCATTGGATTCTATTCTGCGCGAGATCAACCCAGTTTTCATCACAAACACCCGCATCTAGAATTATCTTGTAATAGTTTCCTCCAGAAAATGTCTCGGTCTTAGCAACAGCATCTTTCTCTCCAGCTTCCCAACCGCGATACTTTTTCAATGTAGTTTCAGAAAAGAAACGTAGTCTGTTATTCCATCCTGCCTTTATTACATTACGCGTCTTATTTTCTCGTCTTCATTAATAGTTGAACATTTTCTTACTTGTCTGTGACTTGATTCGAACCTGCAACCTTGTGATTTGGTGTCCACTGTTTTACCCACTCTGCTACAGAATCATCTTCCAAGAACAATACGTCGGTTGTGCACTTGATGAACTCACACATGCAATGTGCTGATATAAACTGTATTTCCATTACAGGATGGCTTCAAACACGAGCATGTAGACGTTTTATACATATTATATTCTGTTTCCAACATGTCCTATTTTTACAGAGTTTTCTTTAGTTCACAATGGTTGGTAGTGTCCTCCAATCTTGCAACGTTAAATTAACTCATTTCCCGATGTCATACAATGATGAAAGCACAGCGACGTAAGTCGGGTGACAATACAATATTCCATTGTTACTTTCATATATTTCTATATTTTAAAAGTGTATTTTGTAGTGTTATTCTAAAATAAATACTAGCCCACAACGATCTTGCGTTTGACTGAATACAGAATACTTTAGGATTTGTGTGACAAACTTCAGCTTACAGTATATAGGGTAAGCAAAAAGTATCCGGACACCCAAAATAGCTCGAAAAAAAATTAAAAACTTAAAAAAGAATATATATTTCTTAAAGAAAACTAAAAAGGACAATTCGTACTAAAAACTAAAAAATATTATTCTTTATGTATGACTGAAAGGAAAAGCATACGGTGCGGAAATTGAAGAATTTATAAAGTGACTGTACATGGGAGCGCGCCCCAAGCTTTCCTTGTGTCGTAAATAAACATTTTTTTGTGTGTATTTAGTACGAATTCTTTTTTTTTCTTTACGAAACCTATGTTTTTAAAAAGTATTTTTTTATATATTATTTTTTCATTATAAAGGTTTTCTCAAACATACACGACGTTCTTTGGATCGCTATGGGCCATAGTATAGATTGTTTTTACACAATGACATATTCAAACAGAAATGTTTCTGTAAGCTTAATATTTTAATCTGCAATTTTTTTTTTTTTGCACGTTTTCTGGGGAAACTTTGACAAAACGGGGAGGGTAGATTGAATTGTCTGTATAGTAACCAACTAACCATAATGGTCATATGAAACTTTCAACCTTCTATTACACAGGGATTTCAATCCTTTATCCCGTTCTCTTGGAAAAGCGTAGTCATTTAAATCAATAGTAAATTTAATCACACATCCGAAATCATTAACATAAGCCTACAATATCTTATTACGAGTGCAGAAGCTATGGGAACGGGGATAATAAAAAACAGTTTTCAATAAATAAACCACTGTGAAAGATAGACAAATAATCTGTGTTTTTTGTAAGTTGTACAAAAGTTGTAAAATAGGTTTAAACATTTCCTAAACAATGCTCCTTTCTATAGCTATTTAAAACAGTTTTAATTCAAGCAGAAAATACCTACACCTGCTTAGGATGAAAAAAAAGCGCGACCCTTTTGCTAAACTGGTTAGCTCCTGATTTTGTCCAAATGGTAGGGTTTAGGATTAGACGATGGCTTGCTTAGCAATTTGCACAACAAAATAAAGAAAGTTATCGCTTTATTACATCTAAATGAACTCTAAAATAAGGTGAGGTACCTATATTTTGCAGTACTGGTTTAATAAACCCACAATCGAGCAACAAACTTGGTGTTAAAATAAATCGATTAGAACAAACGATCCAATCGATTAGTATATTAGAACAAACTCCACTCGGAGACACGCAATTCATGAAATCACCACTCCAACTGACGTAACGTCCTCTGCGGTGTATTCACTAAGTAATTCAAGTATCATCTGGTTGATGGCACCATCAGTCTGATCTAGGGGCAAACCTGCCCGTTCTGACCGACCTCCCCGTTTCGTCAAACTTTCCTATACAACACATTTCTCATGTTTCAGTTCAATATCGAGATCGTACAACGCCAATGTCGATCGATGCTTATTAGAACGACTAGGCTCAAATAACATGGCAATGCAGAACTGTGTGAAGCAATATTATATTTACCAAGATTATCTAATGCTTCTGGATTGTCACGATCATTATGTAGATTCTTTCCCCCAAGTATGTTAAATTGTTTCGTTTGCTAAGACATACTTTAAAGTGTACTTATGTGGGAAGAAATAGCGAATTTAATTTTCTATTTATTGTCAGAGCCGCCTAACGGCCTTTTGCGGAAGTACAACTTTGAAGAAGGTGTGGATGGCCTTAAGCCGCCATAGCTAGATTTGGTGTAGACTAGGCGAAGCATGTGGGTAATCGGTGCTGAGATTGATACAGAAATTAAGAGTGGTCCTATTATCGAATTGTTACATGCACGAAGGAACACAACGAGGAAGCAGATCTATATTTTTTGAGATATAGTTATGGATATTAACGGGATCTTTTCATTTTTTCTGCGCATTAACGATGAATTGGCATTTGATATCGTAAAGGGTGAGTCTAATTCTTGTTGAAATTTTCTTACCGTATATGCAGGTGTGAAGTATAGAATTTCGATTATCAAAGCGTTGGGAGTTAGTACTAAGATTGCCTTAATTACATTATGTATAATCTCTAGAATTCTAGTTAGTTACAAAAATCGAGAATTTGGTGGCGTGGCATTTCCCACTAATAGTTCCGTGGCATTTCCCACTAACAGTTCCGTGGCATTTTCCAGTAATAGTTCCGTGGCATTTTCCAGTAATAGTTGCGTGGCAATTTCAGGTAACTTACACGTGTCTTTTCATTGTGTGAGCATTAGTAGTTTTGTTTGGTTAAGTGATAAATTGCAGGACAATTTAGCTAGGATTGGCGAAAGTTATCAATTTCATTTCAGCTATGGCGAAATTATTTACGTTTTGACTAATTTTTGTGCCAATTCATGCGAGAACACGTGGTCTATTAAATTTCTTTATGTGAAAGGTAGTAAGGATAATTTGCGACGGTTAGCGTATAGATTATCCGTTAATAATAATACCTTCTTTGAATATAATTGAATTCTTCACTTGGTATTAAAAGGGAAGTTTAAGACCGGCGTGACCACATTTGAACTTTCATTGAGACCATGTGTTTTGAATTTGAGCTCTGCCATTTTTGGGATTACGGCTGTCCTCGGGTTTGCTACAACGCCTTTACGTAACTTACATCTTTCGAATATGATTAGTTCTCAATCTGACATGGATCCGATTCATTGTAGGCATTCCTGGAGGAAATTTAGTATTTCAATGTAAATGTGGAAATCCGCATATGTTAGAAAGCGGATGAGAGTAAAAAAAGAATTACTCTTCTACGAGTGGTATTGAAAGTTATATGTACAGATTCTTAGAAAAGTAAATTGAGGTTGGATGAATAAGAAATAGAAGCGATCCGAGCAAAAACATCAGAGGTGCAAAAAGTTCAGCCAAGTTCTTCAGTCCTAAAAGGTGGTGAAATGGAGGACGGCTTGGCGACAGCATGTAAGAGGAACGATGGAACTTGGCGCGAGGTGGCAAGGTTCATAATGCTCGACTTCGAGCCTTACGTTGGTGGTGGTGGGCGTGGTTGGTTTTAGGGTCGCCACCAGCCTTATGACTTGAAGAGCATGAACCTTGCCACTTCGCGCCAAGTTCCAGTGTTCCTCTTACATGCTGTCGCCAAGGTACTTGGCTCATCCGTCCTCCATGTCACTACTTTTTAGGGCTGAAGAACTTGTCTGCATCTTTTGCACCTCTGGTGTTTTTCCTCGGATTTCACAGCTTTTTGTAAGCGTATAATATATATACTTGCTACGCTGGGGTCGCTGCCTCCAGTATCCCGTGGCGGGCTGCCCCCACAACTTGTCGAGTTTTGGGGGACTGCGCTCCCTTTATCGCAACCAGACTCTCCGGGAAACTGGGCCCCATAGTGCAGATCTTCCTCATGCCCCGGGTGATTTGCCCCATTTATTGTAACCTACTCGTGATGATACACCTGCATACCAAATTTCGTTTCTCTAGCTTCAGTGGTGTGTAAAATGGGTTTTGGGCTGCCATTTTGGATTAAAGGTGGAGACATTTTTAACATTATTTTATATTGTCGTGACCTAATCGTGATGGTACAAATTCATACCAAATTGCATTTCTCTATCTCGAACGGTGTGGAAAATGAATTTTTGGCTGCCATTTTGATGGCAACTTTTTCAAAATGTCGGAACTTTCCTTTACCTACTTATCATCCTCCACCTTCACGCCAAATTTCATGTTTCTAGCTTATTCCGAACACCGTAAACAATATGATGAGTGAGTCAGTGAGTGAATGAGTCTGTTAACCTAGAATACGCAATTTCAGGGGTCCACAACTCGAATATACTTCAAGCTACGAATATGAAATTTTGCTCACCTGCGTATATTTGCTATTTCTCCTTAACTCTGAAAGCTCAAGTTCCTACCTTTAACAACTTTTTTCATACGAAGCCTCGAAATCGTCGATTTCGCCGAAAACTCTTGTTTCAGTATAACATGCTTCTGTCAGTGCTTACGTTTTGTGACGCATAGAACTTGGCTGCATGCACTGTCGTGCATGTTGATTTCCACCATGAGAATTATTTCACTGTACGCTTAATAGTTAGACAACCAACATGACAGTACAAATATGCGCGAAAACATGAAGTGCCAGGATATTCCTCCATGTGGAACAAGAAATATTTGAAAGGTGAGCATCGCATAGAGAACCACGACATACGTAGATAGACAGAAATGCCATTCTTGTCTTGTTCAAACACACACACACATATACACAGAGAGAGAGAAAGAAAGAAAGAGAGAGAGGGGATAATCTACGGCAAATGCAAGAAAGCAATTATTAATAATAAATATGAAGACTGAAATATGTTTTGAAATCATAAAAAAAATATTCACACCTGCCGAGATTTGAACCCGGGTCTTTTCACCCAACAAGCCGATGCCTTAACCAATTACCCAAGTTCGGAGGTTGAAAATGGAGATTTCGAAGTTGTGTTGACACTACACATGTCTTAACGTAACAATGCTACGAAATGTCATTCGTGCATGCAGTGCTGTAGTCCCAGAGTGTTCACAGGGTATACGCTAAGTTCATGAATCTTTAAACAGAGATCATGTTCCCATTAAATATAGGGAAAGAATAAGTTTATTTCTACAAAAAAACAAGAGAGAACACCAAATACTTTACTTATCCTCTAGTGAGAAAATAACAACTCAATTATATTCATAATTTGTTGCATTGAGGGAATGAGAAACAAGATTGCTGTGACTTTTGCTCAACTACAAAGCAGCCATATCAGTTCAAATTCAGTTATAATTCTTTATGTCGAGTTGTCGACCCTGAAGCCAAGGGATACAGCTGACACTAACGAATAAAACGTGCAAGGCAATCTTTGTATAATAGAACCCGAAATACGTTAACGTCCAAGGTTTCTTTGCACAAAATGACAGTTTTGTGTCACATATATTTCGGGTTATATTTAAAAGATTACCTCTTACTTACTTCTGTTCGTCATCTCTCACTTGTATCCCTTGGCTTCTGGAGTCTTACTTATTCCACCTTTGATACATCTATTCAGTATAGTATGTTGGCGCTTTCTCCATATACCGAAATCTCAAACTTCTACGTACCTTGCTTTTGAAAACAAGTCAAATCTCACATTACTTAAGACCTGCTCACAAAATATTTGCTCAAATTGACTGTATCCATTGTGAACATTTCTACAAAAGTTTTATTGTAGTGAAAAGATAGCAATAATATACTTATCCACATCCTGTAGTTATATTCTTTTCCTCTTCTCAACATTTATTCCAGATCATGTGGATTAATGTCTTATTTCAGTATTGACAGAAATTGTCATGACGTCACATTTGGCTGCTTGTGGAGAAAAAAACACGATTTCATCGAGTGTGCAATCGTACCTGACTTACCTGACGTACCTAATGCGTATACTGTGGATGAGATATTCTACAGAATTAGGTATTTTGTATAAGTTCGCGAAAACCTTTCTGTCTTATCAACAGTTTGCAACACTGCGATGTGTGATTTACGTATGTTGTTTATCATCACTAGAGGATGCCAAATACCTAATAATACCATCTAGAGCCATTTGAAAAAATTAAACATTATACAGGGTTGGCAACAGTGACAACATGGTATAATCTTCTTTTCAATCATGATATCCACCATGTTGTTACAAACAAATTTCCACAAACGAAATTTTCATTTAATGCGTCCTTTCTGATTTATTGAAAATTATTCATTTTCTTCGCATGTTAGACGTTGATTTTGAATTCCAAGTTGGAATCACTGTATCTCCAAAACGAAGCAGAATTCGACCCCCGTTCATATAAACTTTTTGTTTATCATGACTCATACTATCACCTCCGAAAATATTGAATCTTCATCCCATTTGAAAAATGTAAGTTTGTGTTGAAGTAGCAACACTGTTCATGTGACATAACTTTATTGTGCATGGAAGGCTGACCCCCGTCTGTCGGTATATGTTCCACTGCACACTTTTTGTATTTTCCTTCAGTGCTTTGAAATATTGTAATGGTTTGATTAAAATGGGATACTATATATACAGGGTGCGGAAAAATTACGTAGCCAAACTTCGGGAGGTGATGCCTCTCATTGAAAGAAACAATAAAGACTTAGGAACCAGGGGGAAATTCCGCCCCAGTGAGGAGCTACAGCGTACCGAAAGTGTGGGAAAATGAACTTTGGAGCGTCCTATTTCCAAAACGAATAACAATGGAGGTAATGTGGCTTGGTGCCGTCACAGAATTTACACCTGCTCGTTCCCAAAATGCATGTTTCAAAATTGTGGGATGGGTGCGCAGGGGATTCCCCAAAGAAGTGGGGATTTTGAGGGAGTCCCAGAAATGCGCTGAAGTAAAGATGGGTCAAAAGATGCATGAATAGGACGAGTATCAAGCAACGAACCATAATCCGTTTGCGGCAGGTCGAAATCTCGAACAGATGTCCTATAAATCATTCTCTTCAGTTTGGTATAGTTTCTGACGCTTGGAAACATGCGGTGGTCACTCCCATATTCAAAGGAGGATCGCACACTAGTATTAACAACTATAGGCCTATTTCTATAACACCAGCTCTTAGTAGAGTCCTTGAGAATGTGGTCGATAGTCAGTTAGAAGAACATA
>JAGDQP010021500.1:0-31668 GCA_022664845.1 Lepisma saccharinum
AGAGCAAATACAATTTTTTAACACTTAAATCGATTTTTAACAGTAAATATTTTAAAGGTGGTGATGGGGGGCTGTTTGTCTATTTCGAAGGATGACATCCGCCATTAGGGTGTCTGGCAAAATCCCTGATCAAGGCTTCTTAGCTGGCGGGCCTAAGAACACGTAGCGTCTAAGTACTAGGATCTTGAGTGTTTGTATGTACTTAAGCGAACCGAAATTCTAAAATAAGCGTGAAATTCGTTTATATTTAGTGCAATAACGAAGAGCGTAATATCCTTTTCTTTTTTAAATATTAAGTATTCATTATCATGAACGAACAATTATAGTGTATGTTGTACCGAGCGACCGTAGCTCAGTAACTATAGAGTCGGTTTAGCAATCGGAAGGTTCTGCGAACGATCTCAACGGCCACTCATTCGTACTTTTCCTGGGTTCTCCCTTCAGTCACACCAAATGCCGGAATGGTACTTACAAACTAGAACCCGACCGACTATCTTCCAACATCTCCCCCAGGGTATAATGCCCACGTTAATAAAGGTCAGTGGCGGCTTCATAGTCTAGTTGTTAGGGCGTTGGACTCATGTCCGTGTGGTCCCGAGTTCAATTCCCGTCTGGAGTCCCATTTATCGGCGTTCACCCAGTGTCGTGAGGCAAAGTGAGATGTCACGTGAATAAAGGCGTGACGATCACTCTGTCTAGAAAACCCCTAATACGCCTGTTTGTGGCCAGGGGGCGCGCAATGCTGACCACACTGCCTTTACTCAGGTGGACGCAGTTCCACCAAGCACGTACAGATGGCAATGGGGCAGACTCAGGAGCTTTCGGTCTGTAACGCCCGTGATTATTATTAATAAAGGTCAGTACTGCAATTGATTGAATTCATCAGAATGTACTGTCACTGTCTTATCCTACGGATATTCACGCTAGCGTTAGCAGAATAATCACAAAGAAGATTATTTCGATATGAGTGATTATAATCTCTTTACTTTTGACTTTTAGGCATCTCTGACTCTGCCCGGGATAGAGATGTGTGAGAATTGGAAGGTAGCCGCCAAAGCATTAAGGTTCTATCCTGGCATTCGCCTGGTGAAACAGAGAAACTAGTAAAACTCAGTGAGGATGATCGGCCAGGGGGTTCGAATCCGCGTACCTACCTATGAGTCAACTGATTTGGTGTGAGTGTATCATTGTTTATATAGATTTTGTTCCGATGATGTTCTGAACCTAAAATTCATAAATCAATTGAATTCGTGCCCTGATGAAATCCCTAACGAGAATATATAGCTATTGAGATGCTTGGGCCTCTTTCGTAAGATAGATGCCATTCCTCAGATGGAATTAAAATCTCAGACCAACCATTCTGTTCCGATTTACTCTTTCAGTCACTTCCCAACAAACGAATACAAGAGTAGCGCCGTAATCAAAGCAATATCTCCTTCCTTGCCTACTGCGCAAAGTTGGAATAAAATATTTATTTAATGCTTTGGAAACGCACGTTGCAGATTTTGCGAGCTACATTATTTCGGGGAATTGCACAGCCATAATTTTCAAAGAATTTATTGATTTGTTATTAACTTGCGAAACGAGCTTCTGAGGATTGAAAGGAGTTTTTTGGTAAAGTAGGTTCCGAAACACTCAGTTCAATGGACAAGCATGAATTGAACCTGTGACCAGGCGCATAGAAAGCGAGCGTGCTAACCTTTCGGCTCCGGGTTCTCATTGTCTCTGTGTTAAAGAGATTACACAGCTTCGGAAGTGAATATTACTTTCTTATCCTGTAATTTTTTATGTATTATTATTCTTTGTTCATTGAATTAATTTAATTTATGTCATTCAGGCATGGGGAAGGGGAAATATTACAGGAAGATATCAGCCAGTGCCTAAGTTGAAGGTACCATCGCGGCATTTATCTGGTGTGACTGAGGAAAAACCCTGGACAGACCTGTCAGCATGGTCGGCCGCTGGGATTGAACCTACGACCTCCCGAATGATAAGCCAACGCTCTACCACCGAGCTACGACAGCTCTTTTGTGATTACACTTTTTGTTTACTCTCTTTAATTGGTGTGAACGGGATTCGAACTCGTCATATTTCGGTTACTAGTACGGCAACCGAAACATCGAACCTCTGGAAACATCGTGTAATTACCTTAAAAAGAACAACAATGGACAATGTGCTACACAATATGTTATATTGCATATAGACTTTTCACTACCCTTCCAAGACCAATATGAGACCAATGTCTGACGTTCGTTGCGTCATGCATCTTCCATTAAAATACGAAAAATATTCTCTTGCGCATTACTTTCTTTAATAGAAAGTCAACTAACAGGTATCTCGTCCTACCCTTCCACTTCCTTTCAGAAAGGCCTTATAAGTATTAGAATCATAGTCTGCATTGGTAACTTCATAACACTACTTCCGACAACGAGTTGTTCCTGTAAACACGAATGTTTTGGTGATACTAGCGTCATCGCAACAAATGCATTCCCAGCTGCAACAGACTTTACTTATCCATTTACAAAAAAACACATCACAAAGATTTATTTTCTTACATATATTAAGGAAATGTATTAAAGCTTTACACCTTAATCATTGGTTTGACTCGAACCTTTTTAAAGCGAGTTCTAGAAATGCCAGATTAGCTTTCTTTTTCTTTTACTTGTGTCAGTCAAATGTTGCCACAGTCTCGACACACAAACTTCCGACACACAAAATTTCTTATCAAATACAGCCTGAAGCAAAGAAAAAAGAAGAAGAAAATTGTGCTTTTGATTCAGTTCTGTTCAGCTTTGCTATATGTGCAGTTCATGTTTTCAAGACGGGTGTGTAATGTACGCTGTTTGTAAGAGGAAACTCACAAAAGAGATTACACACCCACCCACTGTCTTATCACGTGACTGATAGATTGTGTGTTAAATCGCCTTTTTTTTTTTTTTAAAAAAAAAGCAACAAGACTGTCAACTGGAAGAATCCAGTAGGATCTTTTACCCTTTAGAAACAAAAGCCAATTAAATTCAGCGGTGAAATATAGTATTGAGAAAAAATGGAGTGTGGGCATGAAGATAAAGCGTGAGTCGACGGTGAAAGCGAGACAATTGTGGCTCAGTTTGTAGAGCGCTCAGTTATGGTGCTAGGGTTTCTCGGATCGATCCCTGCTCATACCATGTGGACCTTGTGGAAGTCAAACACCTCGGGTTGCTCCCGTTTCCTCCCAGTTTCATCATTCCACCAATTCATACCATCATCATCCATACGGCCTGTGCCTAAAAGCGTTAAAATAAATTCAATTCAAATCGAGGATGAAGGCGATTGCGGTTAATGATATACCTAAGAGTGATAGTGACAGACAAGTTGTAACATGAGACTGAATTTGACAGAGGCCCACCGAGCCGTCGTAGCTCAGTTGTAGAGCGTTCGCGTAGCATTCGGGAGGTCGTGGGCTCTATCCCAGGGGATGGTCATCCTGACTGAGGGTTTTCTAAGGTTTTCCCTCAGTGAAACCAGGCAAATGACAGGATGGCACTTTCAACATAGGTCCTGGCCGACACTATCCCGAATCATTTCCTCTCTGCTATCTTGGCCTGAGTCTTACATGCGTAAAGGTCATAGATTAAATTCCAATTCAAATTGACTGAGACCCAAGTTCCAGTATAAGGGTGAAGCTAAGGTCGTTGTTACACTGTGGAGTTCGCTGATCAGCTTGCTCCACCGAGCTTCCTCGACGACACTGACGAACATGCTTGTCGAGGAAGCTGATCAGTAAGCTATATAGTATAATAGCAAAAAATTCGTCAAACTTCCTCAAGGGCAGGCTCGTCAAGCAAGCTGATCAGCAAACCTGACACTGTCATAATGCAAAGTATATTCGAGCTCCATCGACAGCAAACTCTTCGAGTAAACTGTTGAGCAAGCTGATCAACAAGCTCGATAGTTTAAAGAGCAGCCTCGATGTAATATGACCTAGACCTCAAGACGCGAGGCTGAAGTTGAGTGAGGTTCAGGTCCGGTATGGTCGAGGATCAAGTTCCATCATGAGTTTGAGGTTGAAATTTTATTTTGGGGTGGACGACACCTTCAAATTTGACTTTGGGCTCTTTCCGCATCTTCTCCCCAGCCCTATCTTGACCTGAGCCATAATTTCATCAAGGTTATAAATTAATTCAATTCAGTTCGAAAATTTTGACTATAAACTTCTGCTGAAGTAAATTAGTGGGACGATATATTTTAACAGGCTGGTTAAAATGCTATTTGAAAATTGAATGAGAATATTTTGTTTCATTGCGTAATAATCAAAATATTATTTTCTTATCAATATTCTTTTGGGGTTGAACTTCGGCCTAGCCTGTCTGAGAGATGAAGCCTCTCGGCGATTACTTCTGGGAACAATGGTGGTAGTGGCCACGGTGTTAGTTAAGGTACTATCGTGTCATTCGACTAGTTTACTAATTCAACTGATTAATACCCTGGGTAACATCAATCAGGATAGCCGGCAGATTGGATCGAACCTGCGTGTTTTCCCATTGCTTATCCCAATTGCAGGACGTAACCGACAGAAACATAGCGGCCGTGACAAAGACTTCTGGGTAACAAAAATAAGTCAGTAGCAGAATTCAGTATTCTGTTGTTATCAGAAAACTGGTATTGCCCTTTTGAAAGCTGTGCCTCATAATAATAATATTCTAAACTGTTAAAGATTGACCATTTTTACTTTTGTTTGCGTGAACATAATACTAGTGTAGAGGTACTAATATCACTGAATTGATAACTACACACAGGTCCTCAGTACAATAGAATTAAAATAAACTTGTTATTACTTTTTGACGTAAATATACTGTGGTGAATGTCAGTTACACATAGCACGTCCATATAGTGTAATAATCTCTAGTCGTGGGCTGTGTGCAATCACCACAAACTACGATTACTATTACAAAACTTAAGTGTTCTGTACTTTTTTTTACCAGTAAACAGTTTAACTATTTATGTTTATTATTTTGGAATCAGTATTTTCTATTTGACAGTCGAGTGCAGCTAGGAAACTTGCAACAGCAACTAATCCGAAGAGAACTCCGTGGCGCGAGCAATTCGCACTGTTTTGAAAA
Source organism: Lepisma saccharinum (assembly GCA_022664845.1). Classification (NCBI taxonomy): domain Eukaryota; kingdom Metazoa; phylum Arthropoda; class Insecta; order Zygentoma; family Lepismatidae; genus Lepisma; species Lepisma saccharinum. Next base: position 5,103 of record JAGDQP010021500.1, read on the forward strand.
GTTTCGTGTTGAAATGCTAAATCTCGGACGAAAATATGCTGCGGGAGGGCCGAAGGAACCAGATACCGCGTATTACAAATCGGACCTTTTGCGATAAGAGTAGCTTAACAAGCACTAAAATTAACACCAGAACATTGTTCACTAGTTGTTGTAAATATTTATTTGTAAAACTACGGTTAATTAATGAGGCCGCGGTGGTTTAGTTGGTAGAGCACTTACCTCTGCTGCTAGGGATCCTCGGATCGATCCCTGCTCATGCCATGTGGGCTTTGTAGATGGACAAACACCGTGTGCGTGGGTTTTCTCGAGGTGCTCCCGTTTCTTCCCACTTTCTTCATTCCATCATCCGTACGGCCTGAGCCATAATTGCCTAAAGACCTTAAAGAAAATTCAATTCAATGAAAATAAATTTGTTGACTTTATGCAGTACCCTCATTATCACAGAGATATTTTTACATGTCTCTTCCCTGTTTGTAACCTACAGATACATCAAGTTTGACACTGAAAATATTGTGAGCGCAAGCCCTACTTTATTGACTTGTTACGGGATTACGAAATATCAAACTTCGCTCCACTTGTTTTGTTCGCATGCACCAAGAGGTTATAACTCAGTTAGTAGAACGTTTAGTTACCAATCGGAAGGTCATGGGAACCATCCCAGTGATCGCCCATCCTGACTGAGAATTTTCAGGTATTTTCCTCAGTCACATCAGGCAAATGCCGGGATGGAATCTACTAACTAGGTCCTCCCCGACTACTTTCCAACATCCTTTCCCCAACACTATCCCTAAAGAATATTTTTAAAAATGTTCACGCCTGTAAGTTTTGTGGCAATAGTGTCAATACATGAATTTTCCAATAATCAACCACAAACACGGGAATGAATGAAAACGAGTCGCTTCCGTAAATACAAAATCGCGGATCTGTAAAAGCATCTTCGAAAATTTGGCGTTTTCCTGATTCGCCTTCGAGAGCTCTTCATCGGATAATGCAATTATATTTTTAACGTGCAAATGTTTATCTCTCTTTCTTGCGCTCCTCCGCTCCATACCTAATTCTATCTCAGAGTATTTTTCTTTTCTACGATAGTATTATAAAATTGATTAATTACAATCTTGAATGTGGTAATTGGATATAAAATTTCTTAAAATATAAATGTCTATTCGTTTCTCTCTGCTACAAGAAATCTATTTGGAATATAAACTTGTTTTATCTCAAATTTCTCTAAGTGATGCTAACTCCTGTAATTTATATGATTCCGTAATACACGTTCTCATTCTTTTCCCTGCAAAATCGTTTGGAGGAAGAATTATATATCCTGGAATGATATGCATTCAAGATTATCCACTAATCAAGTTGAGTTTCATATTCAATAGGTGAACACTACCACAATTCATATAGCTGAAATGAGCATTCAAGGGGGTCAAAAATATATGCTCGCGATTGTACAAAGTTCGATAATTGTACTAAATTCGTTAAAGCCGATCTACCAGGAGTGAAACCATGTTGGTTGGAATATAATTTATGTTTTAGGTGGATATATTATTATTATTATTTGAAAGAGAATACGAGCATTATGCTAACTGTGTTGGCCAAAGTGTTGAGAAACTAACAGCGAAAAGAGCTTTAAAGTATCTGTTTTCACGAACTATGAGTGCTCCCCTTTCACGGCCGATTGCTTCGGAGATTAAAGCAAACAAGGAGAGAGAATAGACGCACCGCACAAAATGACAATGAACAGAAAAATGGATATAAAGCAGTGATATGGGTAGGGTTGCCATTTTATTTCTTTGTTAAATCTAAATAGTTGGTGCTAAACACGAAGTCAGTTTTTCTCTGGTTCTAGTTTAACCAGCTGAAGAGTGCACTAAACGTAATTTTGTAGACCAGTCATCAGCAACTCATTTCCATTCGGGAAAAGGGTGTGTTCTTTGCATCAGGACCAGGGATTCTTCCCGGATTTTTATTTTCTAAAGATAAGAGAGTGAGTAAAACTTGGCAGGGCATAGATTTTTAACAGTAAAAATTTTAAAGGTGAGGGTGTGTGCTCAACGATTTCGACAGGTGACAGCCCCCATTGGGGAGTCTGGCAGAATCCCTAATCAGGGCTTAGCTGGCGAGAGCGAAATAACGCGATGTTCAAGTGCTAGTATCTTGCGTTTTTGTACGTACTGAAACAAGTAGAAATGCAAAAGAAACTTGAAATCTGTTCATAATCGGTGCAATAATGAAGAAAGTATTTGCTTTAATATTGAGTATTCATGATATTAACAAATAGTGTAGGTCATACCGAGCGACCGTAGCTCAGTTAGTAGGGCGTCGGTTTAGCAATCGGAAGGTCCTGGGAACTATCCCAGGAGCCGCCCATTTTGACTGAGTATCTTCCAGGGCTTTCCTTTGTCACACCATGCAAAAGCCGGGATAGAACCTACAAAGTAAAACCCGACCGACTACCTTCCTACAACATGTCCCTGCACCCTATCCTGGTCGGGTTATAATGATCACGTTAATCAAGGTCAGTATTTCCATTAATTGAGTTCATTAGAAGGTACCGTCACTGTCTTGTTCTATGGCTAGGCACGCTAGCGTTGGCAGAATATATAACAATCAAAATTATCGGGCTATTGGTCATTATAATCTGTTTCCTTATGACCTTCAGGCATCTAAGGTTTAGTCCGGTAAAAGGGAAGGGAAACGATGCAAGAAGATAACGGGGTTTAAGTTGAAGGTTCGATCCCAGCATTTTGCCTTGTGTGACAAAAAAAAAACCGGACAAACCCTCAGTCAGCAAGATTGGCCACTGGGATTAAACTCAAGACCTCGCGAATACTAAGTCAACGCCTCACCACTGAGCTACGAGAGCTCAGTTGTGATTATACTTTGTGCTTTCTCCCTTCAATTTGCACGAATAGGGTTCGAACTCGTCATATTTCGGTTACTATTAAGGCACGCTAACCTCTGGAAACGTCATGTTTATCTTAAAACTACGACAATGGACAACATTTAACAGTATATATTAGATCATAGACTTCTCACTACCCCTGGTCCCGGGTTCGATCGAGGCTGGGCATGGATGTGAACTTTAACTAGCATCGCATTCATAATCCTGATGTGCCCAAGTCAAAGTTACTAAAATGGCACATAGAAAATAAAGTTGTTCTCATTTCCCTTTCGAGACGAATGTCTGACGTACGTTGCTTCATGCATCCTCTATCAAAAATATGTAAAATAAAGCCACTTCAACATGCGGTTTTAAATAGAAAATCAGCTAATAGGTATCTCGTCCTTCCGTTACACTTTGCTAATTCATGAAAACCTAAAATAGTTTTCTATATTCTGCATTGGAAACACTGCTTCGGAGGACCAGTCGCACCTTACGGAAAATTGGAAGGTCATTCACGTCAAGTTGACTGCCTACGCAGTTTTTAGTTCTCTCGGGTCGCATTAGAGCACTAACAGTGGGTAGCTATCACAAACGTGTACTAACCATGCACTAACAAACCCATGTGGTTTAAACGCCGAAAGCTTTACGGAAGGTTACGGGGAGCCAACTTGACTTCAAGTGTCCCCCCACAATTTTTTCCTACTCCTCTGTTCCTATTAGAACACTAACGTTGGGTTTCTAACACTGACGTGCACTAACGATGCACTAACGAACCCGTATGGTTCAACCTTGCGAAAGCTTTACGAAAGATTTTATGAGGGCCAACTCGACGTGAAATTGCCTCCACATAGTTTTCTCTTCTCTTTCTGTTCCCATTGGAGTTCTAAACATTAGTGTCATGTGCGCTAACGATGCACAAACGTACACTAGTGAAGCACTAACGAATGCATGTGGTATCATTCTCTACCTCCATATGGGGGGCAGCTTGAGGGAGCTTTACCACTCCACTTTAGACTAACCTTATCGCTTCTCTCCTTCCTGAAATTTCGGCTAATTCAAAGCCGATCTTGCACTGGTGTTAAGCGTTATTTGTTCTTCCTGTGATTTCTGGTAAGAGAGGGGAAGAAACCATTCATCCCTCGATTTTTCAACATGTTTACTATAACATTCAACCATAGAAGAATCACAAGATATGACATTTCTTGCTTCTAAAGGCTTTTATGGGGGAGGGGGGCATGGCAACTTCAGATTTGATAACTTCTACTATCACGGAAAATGTAGGTAGATGTTGTCACCATCTCTGCATGACATGGGTAAGTACATACCATTTAAAAATAATAATTAGTCGTAGTTTGTTAGATAGTCGCTGCAGTGCCGCGATTTTCACCGCATAATTTTGCTGCCTGTTAACCCAGAGCACAGGCACTCCGTTCGGTACACTTACATGTCGTGCTTACCTTTCATAGATAATCTGCTCAGCTCACACAATGACTCATAATAATCTAGAAAAAATTCAATTAATGATAATCCATTAGAATTTATTATTTATATATATATATATTTGATATCTTCCTGATTGAAGTATTTTGTATTGTAGAAATGTACTTGTAGCATCGGTTGAATTCACATTATCCTCTGTACACGATCTACAAGTTTTTACCCTCTAACAGTATTCAAATTTGATTGGATGTTGCAAGATGATTTTGCAAGATATTCTGAAAACGGGGAATACTCTTGCCTCGCCTCCGATGGAATTGAATTTCGGAAAATATAAATAAAAATACCGTCACATAGAATACGAGAAACGTTCTTTTACTTTTTCTCAGGGTCTTGTAGGTGCATACGTCGTCCTAAGAGCCACTCCAGTAGGTTTTTGAGGATGGGATGGATTTACCCCTTGCTGAGTAGAGAATTGGTTTCGTAATTTCGTAATCCTGTGTCTCCTCAGAGTGTGCGCATCTCTTTCTATGTGAGAGGGGTCGTTCTTATCTCGACGTAAGAGATTTTCTTTCCTCTGTTCGCTCTTAAAGTGTGGTTGCCTTAGCACTGTAATATCAAGACAACTTTATCGTGTTTGAAAAGAATTTCGTTTGTACTTTTTTACCTTTGAGATATTTGAAAAGAAAAAGTATTTGAGATACTTCAACGATATGAAGGAAAAATAAGTTTTTCATTTTATTTAGTTCAGAAAAACTTTCCGAGTATTATTTATACTGCGCACACTGATTCTATTCCAATTGAACTGTTTGCTTTCAGCTACTCAGTCTTCCGTTGTCCCTTTTCTCCCTTTGTTTGATTGAAAATGATTTCTAGAAGCAAGCAATACAAGGATGGAATGCTCAAAGAAAATCAAAGAAATAAAGAAAACAAACTTTATATTGCCATGTTTTCTTTCTGAACAAAACCAGATTGTTTATTTGGAAATTCAGTTTCAGTGTTCAATGGGGATTTCAGACAAAATTTTGGATAAATATTTCGAAACCGCTTTAGTCAGCTCAGTTAGGGATAACAGGGTTATTCCTCCGAGGGGTTAGGTTATGTCACAACGAAATAAAATGTTGTCAACTAATTTGAATATCACTACATCATACTATCATGCTGCATGTTGAAGATATTGATATATGTTATGATTACATGATGGAAATATTTTAGATATATAGCAACATTACCAAATAATCTCTTCATTAGCAATCAAAATATATTTTATAAAAAATATATGTTGTCAAAATGCCTTAAAACACATTCACGGTTTTTGTGAAACGTCGTAGATTAATTTCGCAGTTTTTATATACAGGGTGTCCGGTGAGGAAGTGCATATATTTTGGGAGGTGATAGGGGATGTCATTATAAGCAAAAAGTATATGTGAACATATGACCCATTCCCTCTGGCTTCCGAGATAGGGGAGGGGAAACCTTTTCTGTCCATGAAACCTGCTGCGTTCCGGTTAAGTGCGTATAGCACACCCTGTAGGTGGTGTAAAGACGCATATCATAACCCATTCGAAAGGCAATGAAGTAAGTTTTCCGACGGTGCACAGATTATTGCAAGTAAAACCAAAGGAGGGAAGTAACGAGAGAAAAGTAAAAATGTCCATCGAAAATTCTCTTTTTTGAACAATCATCTCATCTTATGAGGTGGAAACACTGTCACTAGGGCAACCAGCACAACTGAGTGGATACCACACTTTATGCCGAAGATGGTGGTAAAGATTCACGTTGTTGACATGTACAGAAGTGAAGAAAAACGTCATAATGTAACTCTACTGTAATTGCAAGAATAGCTGTGTTCTACTGTACAGGAATACTGTAACTACTGTAATTGCAAGAATAATGAATGTACAAGAACAGTGTCATGCACATACTGTATCTTTACAGATACATACGAACATGAAAATACAGAAACCAATGGAAATTAATCGTCCTTACATTAGCTGCCCTAGCGACAGTGTTTCCACCCCATAACAGGTGATAATTGTTCAAAAAAAGGAATTTTCCAGGGACATTTTTATTTTTCCCTATGTTACTTCCCTCATTTGGTTTTACTTGCAATAATCTGTGCACCGTCAGAAAGCTTACTTCATTCCCTTTTGAATGGGTTATCATTATGATTTGTATCTTTACACCACCTGCAGGGTACCTATACGCACTTAACCGGAACGCACCAGGTTTCATGGGCAGAAAAGGTACCCCCCCCCCCATCTCGGAAACCAGGGTGAATGGGCCATATGTTCACCTATACTTTTTTTTTTTTGCTAAGAATGACATCCCATATCAGCTCCCAAAATATTTTCACTTCCTCACCGGACACTCTGTATAATAATAATTTCGATATCTTCAGCAAACAGCTATTTAGAAAAATTCAGTAAATAAAATACACATTGAATCGTATTATTAAACTTTCAACTTGATCAGTGGAGCATTAAAGAATGTTGTGCGTTATAAATTATAAAACACTATTACTCTACTGTTTATGGATATTACTCAGCCCCCGTGGAACAGTGGTTACAGTTGTCAACAAAAATTACACCTTAATGAAAGCACTAAGGAGTTACCGTGGATGCGAATACGACTGACACGCCATCATAAATGAGGTTTGGCATTATTTTCCTGAGTTCCTGAATGTACCCATACTGTAGTAGAATCCCTCGCAGTCTCTTTACACTCGCTGTGATAAGCAGAGGACTTCCACTCCTCAACTTACGCAGACTGAAGACGTGGTGATTGTAGGTTTTCTTCTTATCAAATTAAGTACCTGTGGTCACTACCGCGGATAAAAAATATCAGGCAGGGTTATTGTGTTGTAGTTAGTCCGTAAAAGAATACTGGTTAGCCACAGTATTCATAAAATTAACTTTATTGAATAAACCGTAAGAGGCTTTGTTTAATCTCCTGACACTTATTTTATAAAACCCTTCAGAACTTTTCTTATCTGTCCAGTGTAACCCCGCAGATAACGTTATGCAGAATCCATATTGTTCCTATATTACACAATAAATTATAATATAATTATATCTTGCAATGAAAATCAAATGATGTTAACCATATTATAAATTTCCTTGTGATGTATTTCAGAGCTGAAACGGGGCAAAGGGTCAATCGGGTCAGGTTTCGGACCGTGGCATCGTGTCACCTATGTTCGGGTCAAGAGGGATCACCAAAAGTGACCCGGTTTCAGCTCTGATATGTTTAAACTCTCACAGAAGCATGATTACGAGGCTTTTCTTCAGTTCGATTTGCCTGAGAATCCGTGATTCTTCAGGAGAAACATTTTGGGGTATTCGAATGTTTCTGGAAGTCTTTCAGTGATGTTCTTATAAACCCATAACGAAATGACTCGTATATTGCTGGAACGACATATTGAGCCGCGGTGGCTTAATGGTGGAAAGCTTACCTCTGGTGCTTGAAGTTGTCGATTTGATCCCTGCTTGTCCCATCTGAGCTTCGTGGTGCACAAACATCGTATGAATGGCTTTTATCGTGTGTTTTTTTTTCGTTTTTTTTTTCTCCCACTTTCTTCCTTCCGCCAATTCATTCCATCATCACCCAACCGGTGTGAGCCAAAGTTGTGTGTAGCTCGCTTAAAAAATATATTTGAATTCACATACCAACGACACATCCTTCGCTTTTCAGACAAAAAACCATAAGCGTAGCTACAAAATATGCGGTATAGCAATCGATACCTAGTGAAGCAAAGTTCGTCATGCAGAATGGTGAGAATGGAATTAATCAAAATAAAGTCATGGATTCAGGTCTAGAAGCAACGCTTGAAGCACATTCTCAAGCTGTCGAAGTTAGAAGTCTACCAAGAAACTGGAAGGTAGAGTCAACTTCGATAATATTCACCATGAATAACAATTCTCATTTTTTTCCAGTACTTTTTCGCCACCTGGTGTAATTTCAGTGGAACTAGGAATAGGTTGAAGCTAGTACGCAATGATTACTTCTACAATTCGTTTTAAAAACCGTAAAAAAATAGCGCAGAGCGGGAGTTCCGTATCTGATACTTCATTTTATTGGCCCGCAATTAATTTAAAAGCGTAGATTTTGCTATCGGTTACTAACACGTAAAGAGAGAACAGTGTTACAAAAATACCAAATATCGTCGAAGATAAGTACAGCTAGAACACACAACACTGGCAGAGGAACCCGGTTCCAAGTACTTAAGTCATATTTTCTCACATCGACACAACATAACCAGATCAATCTATCATTTTCTGGAAGTAAAGCGTATAAAACATTTCTGAACTGTTTTGGAATGCGACGGAACAGTAGTAGAAGTAACGGAGTGACATACAGACAAAAAATGGTTACAAGCTTTGGCTTTGTCATTGGATTCCCTACATTTGGATAGTGAATCTACTGGACCGAATAAGGTCTTTGACCCCATCGGAAAGAGGCTTTAAAACTGAAGAGTTACTTATAGCTGCATTTCAAGCAATCTTTTCAAATTGGTCTGCGAACTCGACCAGGTAGATTATCTGAGCACGGATCGAAAGTATTTGCTAAATCCAATGGAACTCGTCGACACAAAGCCAGGACCAATAGTGCCATCTCATTGTTTGACTATCGCGTACAGAAGGGTCTATATCAGAACGCCCACTGGTCAGATCGCCCACTTCTGAAAATGGTCAGAACGCCCACAGAAACGGTCAGATCGCCCACAGAAACGGCTAAACACGCAAATCCAGAAATGGTCAGAGCGCCCACCGGTCAGAACGCCCACTCGTAAAAATGGCAACAACGTTGGGTCTACGTCAGACGCCGACTGGTCAGATCACCCACTTCTGAAAATGGCCAGAACGCCCACAGAAACGGTCAGATCGCCCACCAGAACGACAAAACACGCAAATTCAGAAATGGTCAGAATTCCTACCGGTCAGAACGCCCATCGAAACTCGAAAATAAGTCTTAAAATGAATTTAAGTAAAATAAAAGTAATGTACAATCAACATGCTGCAAAGAAGGAAATATTGATTCACGGAGAGACAATAGGCATAGTTAATGAGTATGTTTACTCAGAGCAGCTCAAATCAACGTATGCTAAGTTGATGGATGAATAGAAAACGCAAATGGCGTGGAGCTCTTTTGGAAGAACACATTTTATTTTCGAAACAAAACTACCAATGTGTCTCAAGAGTAAAGTTTATAAGCAATGTCTCTTAAATGTGATGATATACGGCTGTGAAACTTGGACATTGAATGCGCAAACGACTCAAAGATAAAGACTCACAGAAAGAATTATGATGAGATGCATGATAGGAACAACTATGGATGACTAATGTATTACATTGGAATACTAGAGGAAAAAAACGACCGAGATGACGTCCAAATGCAAGATGGTTAGATGAAATTAAACGTTTTTTCAGGAGCTACATTCATGAGGATTGCAGCTGAGCGAGATACGTGGAAAGAAAAGGGGGATGCCTTTATCCAGCAGTGGATAGAAAACGGCTGAATATGACAATCGTTCCTTAAATTACGCTTGATATGTGCCTTTCCAAGGTAATTAAATAAAAATTGTACTTAAAAGCTAATAGAATGAAATGAACTACATTTATCATGTTTTCATTTGCACGTTGAAAACAGCTTGAATTTTAAATTATATTTCAACGAATATTTTATTTAGTTCATATTGCTTTAATGTGAAGTGTTTTCAATTTCCCTTTTCTACTATGATATGGATTTCGCTTCTGATGCATTTTTCTAAGGCTATATATTACACTTAATAATATAACAACATAATAACAAACAGCAGATAATTATACTTAGGAAAAGAAACACACAAACGCAACATTATCATATAACTATTATACTCGCTGCTGTAGCTTATGTGTACAGCTCCCGACCAGACTCCGACTCACTTCTTTAAGAGTGGGCGTTCTGACTGGTAGACTTTGTGAACGTTTTCCCGAGTTTTATTTTCATTATGTTTGTTCAGTATCGACTTAATATAAGTATTAAACTGCAAAGAAATAAAGTATTAACCGTGTACCTTGCTAGGGTTTGTATTTCCTAACCTGGGGGGATCCTGATCATTTTGGTGGGCGTTCTGACCGTTTCTGTGGGCGTTCTGATCATTTTCAGAAGTGAGCGATCTGACCAGTGGGTGTTCTGACCATTTTGGTGAACGTTGTTGCCATTTTTACGAGTGGGCGTTCTGACCAGTGGGCGCTCTGACCATTTCTGAATTTGCATGTTTTCCTATTTTGGTGGACGATCTGACCATTTCTGTGGGCGTTCTGACCACTTTCAGAAGTGGGCGATCTGACATAGTCCCTTTTTATATTTATGGATCAAAAGAAATTCTTGTTGCGCAAGATATTTTAGCAAATTATCTTTCGGTAAAATATTAGCGCAGACGCAGACATAATCTAAAATACACAAATCTTGCTATGCGGGTTGGCTGGTTAAAAGTATAGAAATGTGTAAATTAGTCGCCTTGCGGCAAAGGAAACAGCTGACCATAAAGTTTAACATTTTGTGAATAAACTACTACTAACCAAGGCAAATTTTAGGCAACCCGTTCAATCGAATTACGATAAGATAAAGATAAAATGAATTGTATGGGCGGTAACAGCACTATGACTTACGCCCTTCCCGAAAAATCGAATTACGAAATATAGAAAATTGTGTTATCTGGGTACATAATCACAGCAAAGAAAACTTCAGATTTCGTGCGGCAAAGGAAGGAGTTGACCGAAAATTTTCTAATTTTGTGAATAAGCTACTATTGCCCAAACGTAACTTTTCCACACCCCGCTCAATTGAATTTCGAAAAACCGTTTTTTCGAACCACCACTCTAACCTGCACTTCACCTGATAAGCATGTCTTCCTTCTTTTGAAAATGGCCATTCCTCTGAATATTTCTCCTGAATGAACACCTACGTTTGGTCATTAGGAAAATGCTTGGTATGCCAGCAGTATGAAACAAGAAATAACATTGACTTCACTTTACACCAACACCGACACAGAACTTCACTTCCAGATATATGTATTCAAAAGTTCTATCCAGATTAAACGCTTGGTTTAAAAAAATGTGCCTTAGAAGACGGCAGACGGGACCGAATAACGATACTTTAAATGAGCCTTAAACATATAGCGAGCAAGAGCAGTGTCGTATTGCTGTTTATGAAGTTCAGTAATGGAGCAATCTTGCGATGCCGACTTCGAATCGTAAGAAAAAGGAAAGAAGTGGAGTGGAAAATATCTCATTTTGAAGGAAAATCAAAACCTGGGACAAATAGGCATCCCGAAAGAATTTTTCGGAACAGCTAATTTCGTTAAAATACGGGACTGTCCCGAAAAACCGTGACGTCTGGCAACCCTAATCAGGTATTGCCATTATGTCTTTAAATTTTGTTATTTAAATGGGAGGTGGAGGTGTTAGAAAATATTTTAGAAAGTATCTTCTTTCTGATATTGTGTCAATGTGTCATGATTTCAATTATTTTGTTAAACACAACACAGACAACAGTAACCAACAGAGTACAATTCTGTTGTAGAGAGAACATTTTCTTGTATACATCTAGGTCTTGTATTTTCTCAACATTTCTAACATAAACTCTTATGTTATAAAGTAGGTAATGGTGCGGTGCATTCGGATAGATCCAGAGAAAGAGCAACAGAAAGTAGGAAGGAAATGGAGAGAAATTGCACTACCAGGCCTCTCGTCATCTCGAAAGAAGACAATGAAACTTTCTTTGCAGTTGTAACGAAACGACGGTGTTACATAATGAATGACAAGCTCTTTCTGCCAAAGCGGAAAATAAACGCATTTTCATTTACGTTGATTGCTAACAAGCACAAGTTCTCTCGCGTCAGAAATTGTTATTTTCTTCCTCCAAAAGAATATAAAATACACTACATACGTGACATGGAAGAAACAAAAGAAACTCCATCCTGTACCTTAATGTCTTCCACTTTCTGATATTTACGTAAGTAACTTGCCACTTATAGCATTGCTTAGTGTGCCGTTTACAAAGTCATGAAGTACTACATCAAGGAGAAACATCCGTATATCTATTTCCAATCATTCTTGGTTTAAATTTTGAAACAAAATGATCTTTGATATTTTGCTTACGTTTCCTACCAAATGACCTTTTTCTACAATAAATTGTACCTTAGTAGAGTACATCAGAACTTAATGCCATGCTGATTTCCAAAAAGAGCATACAGACTAAAAGTTTCCCTAGTTTGCCTAACTGACACGAAAGGAATGGAGAGAGTAAATTGTACGAGACATCTATTCCTTCTCCCACGGGAAGACTAAATTGTAATCTATTAGATGATGCTCTGTAGTCACAACTTAGCTGATGCGTCAAGAACCTAAAGTCAGTGCTGTAGTCGAGGACGGAGATCACGCGGTATACCCTCTGATTAATCTTACACATTAGCGTATACCTTCTGCTAAGATGCGTATACTATCAACACCCTATTGTTCCATTTGGTTTAAAACGACCAAACTCGGATATGATTTCTTGACAGCAAAAAAATAGTGGTGTTGATTCAACTCCTAGAATGAAACCAACCATTGTGTTGAATATGAGCATTGACAACACATCCATTGTGTTCAAAAATCGAAATTAACAGCGCTTGTTGTGTTGATTTAACACAAATGTAGTGGTCGCTCTGGGACACCGAAAACTCTTGAATAAAGACCACTATGTTTTGCTGTGCACCTTATTGTGTGACTCGTTTATTCAACTTGACATTATTACTGTGAAATACTATTGGTCCTACGTGAATGGGAACAAAATGTTGACAAGGGAACGAGAGTACGAAGAGATTATGGGTGTCAGCATTTTATCGTAATCTGTTGGGTATAATAAAAATTTCGTAGAATTATTATAATGTAAAGTAATTTGAGCAGAACATTTGTTAGCTTGATTGGTCTCTTACTATAGTGTAGGTCTTGAGTAATATGAGATTTGACTTATGTTTTCAAATTTAATGTAACTGGTTGTGACTAGTATAGATGCTTGGTAGTTGTGCGGAAGTCTCAATTATCTTCTTGTTTCTCCTTTTCTTAACGTAACAAATTATGCTTGTAACTTCGTTGCTGTTGCCTCACTGGAATATAATAAAATCAGTTTGAGTTTCTTTGTTTTTCTTTTTGTCAATTTTAAAACTATTTCATCCGTATATTTAACGGAAACATGAATAAAAAATTAATAGAAAATATACACTGTAAAAATGGCTGTGCTAATTCAACACCAACTTCTTGGTGTGCCAGTGCGACCATAATTTTTGTGTTAACACAACAAATGTGTGTTGATTTCAGTGATTTAACACTGTGATTCTGTTAGTATGAGACCTTTCATTGTGTTAAATCAATATAAACAACACATAAATTGTGTTGAATTACAGAAATTAAAACAGATTGTTGTGATAATTTAATATATATAAAAACGAAGATGGTGATGTTCCCCTGGGACTCCGCAAAGTGTTGATTTAAAACAACTAGTTTATTACAGTGTAGTACCCACTTGAAAATTTATAAATTAAAAGTTTCAGATCGTATATCCTGTGAAAATTCTGGGAATACAGCACTGCCTAAAATTACAGTAAAAGTTAAAAGCAGCAAACAATCCAATTTGTTCTGTCCCCTTTTGGCCTTTAACATTCACTCCTTTTAATATCCACCAAACATTAAATAACATATGAATGCTCTGCTATTCACAGAGACAAAATAACAAATGTACGAATTTCGATTACTAAACTCTATACTGTATTACTGAAAAACAAAACAATATTTCAGGAGTGTGAACATTTTTAATACGACTTTGAATCAAAACAACAATGCTTAGTTTCGTAGATAGAGACACACACAAAGTAAGCACGACATAGGATACCAATAGAGCTTTTGTACAATAATTACGTTCCCTAGACTCGAGAGAAGTAATAAAACATCGGTAGGAGCCATACTGCGGAATTGGCTATATTACGGTTCCCATCATATATCCCCTGCGCTTATAATGGAAAAATGGTAGAAAAAGACTAGAAAGTCCGGGCTCCAAATTTCCACTAACACGCTGAAATATACAGAGTGGATAGAGGTACTAGCTCTATATGGATAGGTACTTCTATCACGTCACTGATTTTGTAGCCAATGACGACCCAGGGGTGAATTTTCTGTAGTAATCGTATAGGGGGTGGTTATGTTCGAATAATAAACGGATTCTCAAAACCTATCCATTTTTTTAGGGAGCGCCGCTTATATTAGGGCAAATACGATAAATAAAGCTGCAATTGTTTATTTTAATAACTTTGTAAGTACCGTTATTTCAAGAATATGTATTTTACAAAGAACATGTATTTTATCATCACTCTATAAATATAGTATTTCATTCCTTCCAATAAAAATATTCATTATATAGTGGAAAGGTTATAAAATAAATAAAGCAACGTCCTTAGATACTCACGCTATAGCATGGTTTTGCTGTATTTTATATTTTGAGAAACAGGTACACTTGACCTACTTTGTATCAAGTAATTTTGCTTCTTAAACAACATTTATCAACGTTTAGAATATTTCATGAATCCTATAGAAGATCTTTAAATCACCGTCGAGTTTTCGTTACGAAATAAAGTTGACTATAGGAGACATGGAGTGATTTATTTTTTCACTGACGCACTTCACACCATTACACGCCATATATCTTGGAAGAGGTCCATTCTTTTTGACTCGTTACTGCCATCAGAGTCCATCTTGCGTGAGAAGAGAAATGTTTCTGTTCACTTAACGAGTCCTTGGTGGCTGGAAAGCCCTTTCACATCTGATTCTCTTATAAACCAGAGTGGCCTGTCTCGTTCAATAGTGGAAGCAGCGGAGACGACCACGTAATTTTAACACTTCATCAACGAAGTTTCATCCAGCTGCTTCCACCTCCTCTATAAAAGGCTGTAGAGAGGTTTAAAGTTGAGTTCTATTACAGAAGAGGTCGCTCTTTGCATTTTGAACTGAAAGCGTTGTTTCTACAGGTTTTCACCCCTTTCCCGCAGCCAAAGTTTATTACACGTTCGTTCGTTAGTCACTTTGTCGGTTTTATGTCACCTCCTCTTTTGTTGATATGCAACAGTTAATAAAGGAAGAACAGCGAAATCGCCAAGTTTGTTTCCAAGGCAGAAACAAAATGGAAGTCGCGTGAAAGAATACTGTTGTCGGTTCAATTACACTACAATATTTAATCACCCCACTCTTATTATTGATTTATTACGATTATTTCAGGCGTACGATATGTTTCGTACGCGTATATAATTTGTTGGCCCTTTCAGACCTACGTTCGCTGCGGGCGGTTAGTAATGTCACACTTGGGTTACTCTGTAGTTATAATTATTCAAGTGAGCACTCAACACGCTTCAGAATGCAATTATGGGTGTCAGTAATGATGGAAGATCGATCGAATATAGTAATGAATTAATGTTTATTAAAGTGTTGTGAACGACCGTGGGTCTATACAACACTAGTCTTCTACATAACATTACAAAAAATGCATTTGAGGCAAAGCAGAAATTGAAAAAAAAAAAAAATGATTACATGGCACCACAACTTGTACATAAAACTTGCGTTATGATTAGCACTATTAGAATCTAACTAATTTGGACTAAATTAAAACTGTCAACCATTCTATTCAGCAAATTCTTGTTTTTATCTTTTGTGTTTAAGAGATTATGCCTTCTAGTAAAATACATAGGTACCTGAATAGTTAAATTATCTAAAAAAAATATTTACACTGAATTTTGTTATCTCATCTATTAATTTACTTTCTATTTCTTTTATCCTTATGTACATAGGTTCTAATTGTAAATTTTCACACCATTCAATATAACTGTATCTGTAGTAAGAAAGTTTACATTTATAGCATAACAATCTTATGAACAATTTTTGAATGGCTTCAACTTTTTCCGTGTACGTTTTAGTGTCAGTATTCCAGATATTAACAGCATATTCCAGCTTAGTTCTCACAAGAACCTTGTACAGCAGAACAAAGGTTTGTGCTCTGGCAATTTCACCCCACTGATCAAATATAAATCCAATTAATTTCTTACAATCCCTTGTGACAACTGTAAGATGCTCTTGGAATTTTAGCTTATCGTCGAATATCACTCCCAAATCCTTAACCGTGTGGGCTTTTACTATGCTATCTGACCTCAATGTATATTTACTAACCATATAATTTGTTTTATAACTTATAAAGTTTGTCTTACTAGTTATTAACTTGCATTCTATTGAGCTTACACTAATTGTCTACATTATTGATATCCATCTGTATTTTTTGAATGTCTGTTCTGTTTTTAACCATCCCTAATAACTTCAAGTCGTCGGCATAGAGAATAGGGATTGCATAAGAAACCGTGGTACAGAGATCGTTAACAAATATATTGAACAGTAATGGCCCAAAAGGGAGCCCTGAGGTATACTGTTTCTTATTATTTCTGAAGAAGAATACGCATTGCTAAGTTTTACCTGAAAACTTATGTTCTGCAAATAACTGGAAAACTATTTTACATAGATTGGTAACAGTCGCACCTTGCTCAACTTTGCAAGCAATATAGAGTGATTAACCATATCAAAGGCTTTGGAAAAATCGAAATATATTACGTCGCAATGCTTCTTTCCTTGTATGCACCGTTGTAACTGTTATTAGTGAGTAACCTGACTCAGGTTTGTAACTATAGATTTACCTGCTAGAAATCGATGATGATTATCATGAAACACATGTTTAAGGTTGAATTTAAGATGTTCTTCTATAATTGACTCGGAAACACTTGCAAATCCATTTAAGACTGAGATAGGTCTATAGTTTTCAATATTTAACTTACTGCTACCTTTGTGTATAGGAATTATTAAAGCTTTTTTCCATACTTCTGGGTACTGACCTAGTTCTAAGGATTTATTAAAGATCCCTGCTAACACTGGGGCTAAATAATTGCTGCAAGCTTTTATAATATAGTTGGGGATATTGTCAGATCCGATAGCCGATCTTGCCTTCAATTTCCGTATGTCTTATTACATCTATCTCGGTATACCTATTGTGTTACAATGCGGTACTTGAGCGTGATCAATATCGTAGCTGTTACTATTAAGAGTGAAGTTCCTTAAAAATATTTTTTTAATGCTTCAGCTATTACTGTGGGATCCGTAGTGACTTCATCATCTATAATTATAAACTTAACACCCTTGTCTCGTTTACCCTTATTGTATTGGGTTCAAAAGAACCTATTTTCTAATTCCTTGAAGTAACTATTTCTTGCTTCTTTGTACTCTTTCTTAACCTGTTGTCTTAGCAAATTGTAATTTGTATACCAAATCTGTTCTCCTGTTGCTTTTTTTTTTATATATTTTATAAAATACTTGGATTTTTTTGTTAATTAACCTTTTTAGATGTTTAGTCATCCAAGGGTCACGTTGTTCATGTCTAGAGTCAAATCTTTTTACTTTTTTTGGAATATTTTTTTCAAAACTGTTATTTATATGTAGGTAGAGATTGTCAATAAACCCTTGTTCTGTCGCACACTTGTCAAATCTGAATTTTTCGCTAAGTGATATAAAACCATGTACAATATTATCAAAATGAAAGCTGCGTAAAATATTCTTTGTCTTTTCTAAACCAAGATTCACATATTGCAATTACATCGTAATCATTACAATTCACTTCCATTACAAAGTCCTTGAATTTTGTATTAAGTCCATTTACATTCTGAAAGTACAAGCTGATGTATTTTCTACCCATGGTGAGTATTTGATACATGGGACTCCTTTGTACCAATATCTATATTGTCGTTAGCTAGACTTTCCACCCTTGTATCCTTTGCGGAGACAGCAATTGGTACGGGGTTACTGATTCCGGATTCTCAGTTTCAGAAATACCTTCTTCCCGTAGTTTACCTAAAAATTGTGTAAAGAGTATTCAGTCTGGTTAAAAATTAGGGTTGGCAATTTTCTCATAGTCTGTAGCGTTCAAAAGAATATAAAAAGAAGCATAACCAGGATACCGGGCTTTCAATTTAACACATTTACGAGGTTTTAGGTTTACATTTTCGTGTATGTACTCTATGATGTCTTTACATGTAACATTTTCTTCTAATCTCGTTACAAATAACGCTTTAGAACTGGTTTGTTGCACATTCACTTTTAATTTGTTTGTTTTCTTCACCCCTTTTTCGAGCGCTGCCCTAACCTTATTATTTGACAACGACCCTTGTTTAGCATAACTATATTATGTATAAACTAATCCCTACCCGACTGCCTTCCAACATCCTCTTGTGACAATCCGATTTCCATCATCATCTTTTTTTATTCCTGTCTATTATGTTCACTTTAAATATTTTGAGTTTTACAGGGATTTTAGCTAACGTAGAACTTCTGAAAAATATTACAGCTGAAAAGAACCTAAAGAGAAGTTTCTTTCTCCTCTGCGTGTGTTTCACACGAGAAGGTGGCGCTACTCGACCACCCACACATCACAGAGTGACCAGGACCCCTGTTGTGGGGTATCTGTTTCTTGACTTTCTCAACCCAGAAGAGAAAGCGTTCAAGGATGGGCTCGCAGTTATGTAAACTGAAAGAGCCAATTACCCATTTTTTGGAGGAAATCGGGAGGAGCAGAAGGGGGAAGAGAAGGCACGAAAATGACAGGAGAAGGAAAAAAGGCAGTCAGAGAGTGGAGTGAATTGTTAACAGACAAACATTTAGTGTTGTGGAACGTTAAGTTAATTTAAATTATTTTTTTATATACTTCGCATCCCAAAGATGCATTGCTGCTAACTGTTACAAGTGCCAACTCTTCAGCTCTTCTGTTCTCGCCGATTGACTCGAATAACCATTCCTTCTGCAATGCTCTATGTGTTATATACTGCAGTGAATTATAGTTGGGAAATCCGATTCTCCCAGATGGCTCTCACTCGTGACGCTATGTTTTGTGATGTTCTCAATTCGAGTGTTTTCGTATGTGAGATAGAAGAAAATCCCGGAAGAACAATGCCTCAACAAGTCTGGGACGACACCCAGGAGGCAAACCCCAGAAAGACGGATCGCCCAGCTGCTAGCCAGGTAGGAGATATCCTTATTAATCGTTTCTCATCCCACCGGCCAAAATTCCAGATTCGATGGTGGATAACTCCACCCGTACCCTTCGAAACTTCGATTATTCTATACCCATCGATGCCACATTTTCACTAGTGAGCCAGATTGGAGACATCTGATAAAAACAGTCTATCGACTTAGTGGTTTCTCGTTGATACGTCTCTGAAAAAAATAAATTCACATTTCTCTTTTGAATTTTTTTTAAGGAACAGTTCTTATAAGAATTAACTGAATCTAACTGATCCAATTAACTATCCAGTGCATGTGTTGGTCCGGATTTGAAATAGTGTTCCGGCAACTGTCAAAATTAATAAGTACAGTGTCTCTGTAAATCATATGCAAGGATATGGCAAATTATATATATATTTCGGTTGAAATGTCGTGGTGACCAAGTGAACGCACTTCAGACATTATTAGTATGTGTTTAAAAAGAACAGGAACATGAGTCTCTTATTTAACTTAATGTTAAATCAGCTCACACAGGTTTTCAAGCTAAGACCTATATGTTACTTTTGTGTATTCCTAACTAGGCATTTAACAGTTATGTATATGCAAAATGCCATAAAGTTCAATTAGCGAAGGCAAAAACCAAATCGTTCCTTTTCAAGCTCTCAGTTTTCTGCTTAAATAAATAAATAAGGAAAGTAACCAATAATACTGATTGCTCGATTGCATAGCGAAACCGTGCACGGTAGCCACTAATCTAAAGCAAGGTTCGGCCAAAGCCAAAGGTGCTACAAGGCCTTACAAATTAAATTCATTGCAAAGCAAGGCAAAACTTACATTTAAAAAATATTTTTTTACGAGATATCGCAGCTGCTCCGTTGATCATATCGTAACTATCGCGATCATGCGCGTCGAAATGGCCATAGTTTATAAGAAGTAGATATTTATGATGTTCGTGTATTATTATTATTGTCGCATGCCGTATAGGCCTACATGAATTATGTGTGTAATCATTTAGTTGTAAGTAATGTGGTATCTATTGATTGAAAAATGTATTTCTAGCATTATTATTATTGTGTGATTTATAAATTTTAATACGTCTATTAAGAATTAGCTACTCCTTCTTCCTAAAACTTCCAAATGATCTTAATCTATCACGATCGATCGTACTTCATTCCAATTTCTCTCTCTTCTTAATTAAATTTCACTGGCCCCTGCTCTTTTCTTTAAGCATAACCAACCTCACAGGGAAAACGTTCGCCACCTCAACAGTAGGTAAATCTGCCACCTAGGCAAATTCGACTCACCAGAGTATTTCAATGGGTAGACCAATTTAAAAGTAAAAGAACACAAAATTAGTCATCAATGGAGTTGGGTTAATTAATTAGTGATACCTACTCCAAGGTCTAAAACTGTAGCGTATCCGACCTGATAGTCCCTGTAAGACAAATAATTCCTTTTCGGTTTTATACAAAATCTCCAATTGTGTTTAATAGGAATGCGGGTCAAAGCGATATTTATGTATTTAAATGTAGACATAAAAGAAAAATGGTCAGGACGAAATTATGTTTATTTTATAAAAAGTTAAAAGATCCTGCAGGGAGAAAAACCTGAACTTTTGTTGTTTGGCAAAACGCTAATGACCATGCAAACATTGTCGCATTATAATGTGAAAATATGCAAACTCTTAATATGTGTTCTTTGAAACTTCTTCATAAAAAGAAAATAGACTCCAGGGCTATCAGGGATTTCGACATTGAGGATACCTACTATAACCTGTAACTCGGATTTTTTGTAATTTTCTTGTCTATTGTAACATTTTACACTGCTACTGTGCAAAGACAGGTCCACCGTACTTCGAGGGACGTCATCCCTCGGCAGTACTTCATTGTTATCTTTTGCTGTTATCAGTTATATTAAATCTATTGTTGTTTTCCCAAAAGTATGATTTTCATTTCTAGAAGCAACGACCCTGTTTGCTATGCTAAATGGGTGATGACAGGTACCATCCCCAGCTGTAAGTAGGATACTCTGTGAGGGTATCTTGTCTAAATTAGCAATTATGAGTCTACGTTAGAATACTCTTAGGGACTTTCTCATGGTTCCCACGATCTTTGACACTTATTCAATTTACTGACAGGGCCGATTGGCCAGGTAATGGAGTAGTCATGAAAGGGGGAAAGACCAGAGAGGTGATCACCTCTGGTCAGGCGTGTTGAAATAATCATGGCAATCATGTGGAATACTCCCGGTATGAGCATTTGAAGCTTCTTATTTTCAGCAGTGCAGCATGTGAACACAGTCGCGAACGGTTGTCTATCAGCGTCCTTGCTTCCGAACAGCTGTTTTGATCTCGACATCCCTGTCTGTTTTCCTTCAAATTTCCAACTTTCTTATAATCCTCTGCTACTCAATGAATCTCCTCATAAGCCCTGGGATACCGTGGAGGAGATTGATTGAAGAGCACGATCCATTCACATACTCGTTCTACATCCAAACCTTCAATAACTTCGAGCTTCGACCCATCGCAATCACCGTCGTAACGGGCGGACACACTCTCCCGCAAAAACTCAAATGGGAAAATAGTTTAATAAAATTAATTGACTTCGAAGTATGCTTGCTAATAATATGTGGGCATTATGTTTTTAAAAAATGCAATGCTATTTGATACTTTAAATCTCTGAAGGCGTGTTTTAGCAAGGCGGATTTTGGTTATTCACATATTGAAGACTAAATTCGCATACGTGAATTGCCCCCTAGGGTTGGTTACGAGTTAAAAAAATGAAAAGGACTGGAAGCTTCGTAATTGAAGAACAAAAGAAGACAGATAATATCAAATACGAGACCAAAGAAATTTAGCAGAGATTTCATGTAAAGAAATTAAATTGATTATGTTCAAAATGATGGATCAATATAATTTCTTGAAGAGCTTAGAATACTGGATATTCATCGATATAAAGAAGAGTACACTTTAGTTTACAATTATGAATATAAAAGATGCCCCTTACAAAGTCTGTGTGTAAAGTAACACGATTTGATTTGCAAGTACGAGTGTGTAATTTCATCCTCTCTTTAGCAATACTGCAAATGAGGGAAAGAGTTAAGCTACTACTAATGACTTGTCTATGTTGGCGAGACCAGATGATATTCAGAGGAAAGTATCTATATTATCTTTGTGTATACGGATATGTATCTTCATACATGTAAATATTCTAATAGAAATGCATATGTGGCATCCGAGGACTTACTATTACCTCCTTTCTACTTGAAGATAATCACTAAATCACGTTCCTTAACTTCATCCCATTTTAACTCATAGGCTATTCGGTTGTAGTCACAAAGGTGCAGAGGCAATCAAAAGGGTACTCGATTAACATATCAGAAGATTCATTTTCAGCAAGGTGCAAAATAAAGTTTAAACATATGTCTGTTCTTTGTGGTTTGGTTACTTAGAACTCCGAATCATTTAAAAAAGTTAGATTGGTTTATTCGTTCAATGTCAAAATATAGAAAAGTTAAAATCAAATTTCAGCGTCGACAGCAATTTATTAATCTTTGAATGACAAAATACATAACTTTTAGTTGTGGTCATTATACGGTTTTTGGTCTTGATTCCAATTTTTGGACCATGAGTGAAAGTTTAATGAACATTTATGTATTCATTAATTCATCGCACATTTATAAATCAATTGGGAATGCCACAGAACGAACGTAAACACGAAGAAAACTAAATAATCGCTGAGTGCACTGCCAATTTGTGTAAACACCACACAGGATGATTAAAAATTGATGATGATTTACTGAAAGGTGAATTAATAAGCCCGTAACATGATGGAAGTTTCTTTGAAGAAATGTCAACGATCATCTTTTCTTGTCTTTCCGATCTTCATCTGTCAAAAAACTCTTCTTCTTTTCCTCTCAACCATACCTTGAACTCTTATCTTTTAGTATTAAATCTCTGAGCAGCTAATGACCAAATCTCTTTCTCTTTATTGTCCCCAGCATTGTTCGTCTCTCGTCTACTACTCTCGTCAGAACTTTCTCATTACTATATTTTATTTACAGATCACCTTTTCCATTCTTCTCGATGTTCAAATTTCGAAGACTTACTACTGTATTTCTTTCATTAACTCTTTCGTAGAGCCCACATTTCGACGCCATTTGACACGATACTCGGTTGAAAACATTTAATCAAGCGTTCTATCAATTCTTTGATCATCAGGCTTCAAAAGATTTTCTCCTCGTTTAGTGAATGCAGTTCCTCTTGTCGCCTCTATTTCCTTTTCACATTTCATAATCTTTATCTGCAAGATAGTTAAAGTTGGATACTCGTTCAAATTTTTCTTCTCTCTCTCTTTTTTTTTTGTATGTGTGCTGCCGTTTCGCTTTGTTCTAATTATCATTTCTTTCGTTTTAATTACGATTATTTTCATTTCACGTTTCTAACAACTTCTTTGCAAGTGATGTCGCATTCTCTGCAAAGCTAATGAATTAGATTTTGCTTTCCCGACCGTAACTTTTCCTCCTGTGTTAATACATAACTAATTACCACGTTACTGTTACGATCTGTTGAACCCTCCAAACATCAGGAAATGATTCAAAGCAATCACTGTAATTACTCTTTAGGAATAAATTATTTCTGTGTTTAAATCAAATTTCTAATGGAATACCATTAATTTCTACCAGTCCGAAGTCTCGGCCATTGATTATTTTTCTCTATTTGTCAATGGTGACGTTCCCCTCTGTTAACCCTACACTTGGCTTCCATTCCAATTCTAACTTTTAGCTACATTCGATTCCAACTCACTGGAAACAAGCCAAAGCAATGAAACATTGTCAGAGATCCTCGAACCGAGACCAGGTTATATGCAATGCGCAATGGGTTAATAGCTCTTCATTTATATAATAGACATAATTCTGTTTTCAACATCAGTAGCTCATATTCACAAATAATATTCAAATGTAGATGCAGCGTAAATAATGAAAATGGAATTGTTGCTGTCGGGCATAAACTTGAATGGAGTTTGATCTTAGGTCGCTTTATAATCATTATTATATGTGCTTCGTCAATAACAACAGGTAATTAGGTCTATTAGATAAATATTCTCGATTTGTCTTATTCTTCTACCATTTTCCCCTTCGTCTGTTATTTCCAATGCAACCTTTACACTTTCAGTGTACTGCCCCAACCAGTGTGTTCCTTTTATTGCTATTATTATTATTATATTGTTCAATATTTAATTGAATTTCTGTTTGTTCATTAGGTAACTCTTACGCCCAGGGATTTCATCTTCATTGCTATTAATCAGAGCCATTTTTATCCACGTTGTGCTTTTGTTTCTTAGGAAAGTGTTTTCATAACGCTAATACACGAGGCAGAGCAATCTCACTTTGTAATCGGGAAGAGCCGGATTCAATTCTGATTCCGGCCATCCTGACTGAGGTTTTCCTTGATTTATCTTAGTCACACCAGGCAAGTGTTGCGATAGTACCTTCAATAAGGCCAGAATCAATGTTTTCCAAGAAAAAAAAGCTCCCTCTTGCTATTGTTTTTAAATATGTTAAGTGGGAAAGTTGATTTCCAAAGTTGATATGAAGGCAACTTCCGATATTTTCTGTACATCAAGCCTCTGTAGGTACAGATACAATTGATATTAAAGAGTGAAAAGTATATGACTGGACCGCGGATCGAACCCGGGACCTTTGGGTTACCGTCCCATGTGAAAGTTGAGTATAGTATCTGGAGGTTAAGTAAATACATAAAAAGTAAAATCAAAATGTGCTGATAACGTCTTTCTAAAAAAAAAAGCTATAGATTTTACTTCACTACCGAACGAAAACGTTACAAAAAATACCATTTACAGAATTGAAGCGTCGACGCGAATAACAAACACTGTGTAACACATTATATCACAAGTGATCGTTCTGGTAGAGTAATTCTTCTAAGCTGTAAACAATTAACTGTAGGTGTATGACAAGGCTTTCGTTCATAAAATTTGCCCCGTTTTCATCACGAACACCCAACTCTCCAAGATTCTATCTAATATTTTTATCCCAACGACGTCTCGGCGTACCCAACAGTTTCTTCGCATCTAGCTTAAAAGCCATAATGGAATATAATCTTCGATTTTATACCATCCGAGCTACATGGGGTGTCAATCTTATCCGTCGTGATTTCATTATTCTGCCTGCCCATCTTAACCGTTATGATTTAATTGATTACATGCATAGAAAATATATGACTTTAGCATGCGATATAGTACTCCTGGTAGGATCACACACAAAATTATATGTCCATATTGGTTGCTATGCGCTCTTTCATGTACGGTATAAATACTTGAGGTCACATGAACGGCTTAGTGAATGATCAATAGGCCTTAAATTTCACAATTGTCTTCAACATTCGATGCAGTAAATTAAATTGGCTTCAAATTGCAGTGTTAACTTTCTTTAAATAACGGTTCTCACTTAACGTACGAACAAACGTATAAAATCACGCCAAAGCCAAATGTCCAACATTTATTTTTATTCTTTGA
Source organism: Lepisma saccharinum (assembly GCA_022664845.1). Taxonomy (NCBI): domain Eukaryota; kingdom Metazoa; phylum Arthropoda; class Insecta; order Zygentoma; family Lepismatidae; genus Lepisma; species Lepisma saccharinum. Next base: position 31,055 of record JAGDQP010021500.1, read on the forward strand.
AACATCACCTATTTTATAAACATAATATTTGAGAAAAATGTAAATAATACTTCAAGCAAAAGAATGAAACAAAGTGTGTGGCTCATAAGCGTAAGCTTGAAAGATTTTTCTTAAAAAAAAAATGATGTTTAAAGAAAGACATACTTTTCTTAAACAATTCGTACTAAGAAGTAAAACCTAATTTTCTTTATGCTTGACTAGAAAGAAAAGCATGTGATGCTCTCATATATACAGTCACTATATTAATTCTTCAATCGGCGCGATCCATACTTTTCATTTTAGTCATTCATAAAAGCAATGTCTTTACTTTTTAGTACGAATTGTTTAAGAAAAGTATATCTTTAAAAAATAGATTTTATTATTTATTAGTTATTTCGGTGTTCGGACACTTTTTCTTAAGTCGATGTTTTGTAACCTAAATTCTAAAGTGTTCTGCAACCAGACAAACGACAGATCTTGAGGATGCCAGGAAGGTCCTACTGACCCAATTTTTTTATGTCTTAGTATGGTAAAAAGGTTTCAAAAGCAAGTTCAAGCATCAAAATTGGGCATATAGTTCGCTAGATCTCAAACTAGCTATATATATATATATATATATATATATAACTAACTAA
>JAGDQP010021501.1:2441-31666 GCA_022664845.1 Lepisma saccharinum
ACTGACGCCTGTGAAACCCCTCAATTTCTTTATGAACACGGAATTTATTTTTTTTTAAATGCTTTTACAATATATTCACAGACGAAGAAAAAAGATGATAGGTCTTTGTGATGAAGAAAGAAAGGAATTAGGCCTAACTCTTTCATGTATATATTTCTTCACATCTGTCAGTGTGTTGGAATAATTTATCATAAAATAATAGTAATTTGCTCGCGTCATTTTTTTACTGACTTGCCCCTGTATCCATCATAACACTTACTTGCTTTTAAAAATAAAGTTCATAATTTAATTACACTCTACGTATTTAACTCTTAGAATTAACCTGTATAACATTTCTAATACTATGTGTAACCATCCAAAATGTTATAAATACGAAAAATGGGAAATGTTTACGCCTTGAATGATTTAATATTTTATTTATAAATATTTTCTAGAAAAGTTGTTCTCCCAGGAAGCTAAACTGTGCGTCTTATCCTTTGATCATTAATGGAACATCTAAAGGCAAGACTACGAAAATATCTGTGTTGATCTCTGTCTCGATTTGCCTTGCTCTCTTAAACTTTAGTAGTCAATATTTTTTTAGCTTTGTCTTGGGAGGAGGGTTGTTCCTATCAGGAAGTCTTTTGGAGATTGAAGAGCTGTTTGTTGCGGCCATGAGATTTCCTCCTTGTTTTGCCCTCGTGAAAATCTCTGGAGAAACGTGGTTGGGGTCGTTTTCCGGCGAATGAATAAGGAATGTGTTGCCATCCCCCTTCATTCCCTCCCCTCGAAGCCTGGGCAATTTCTCTTCAACAGCAGAATTCAGCGTTGGAATAATTAAAACAGCCATGAATTTTAAAATCCGGACTTCCAGCAGAAAATATACCCAGTAAAAAAGGAACAAAGATGGAAGAGGAGGAAAGGGAGAAATTGAGAGAACTCGAAGGAGGCGGAGTCAGGGAGAAGGTGGACAAACGGACGATGGTGCTCTTCGTTTGTTTTTGGACGTCTTTTTTTTTTTCTAGAAAAGGAGCCGTAATAGAAAACGTTACAGGAGTTGTTTAATTAAAAGTACAGGCGCTTTTGAATGACGTGAAGGCGTTGTTGTTTTCTGTTGTGGAGGGTGAACGTAGATGTTATGAATCAGTTTCTTCGTTTTAAACAGAAAGCAATAATTCATTTGGCTTTGACATCAGTAAGAAATCCCTAAATGTAGATCAGGTGTATATGGTCTATGTACCCATGTCTATATGGTAATAATTACATACTTCATCGATGTTCTTTAGCACTGTAGTGAGTGCCACTGTAAAGCTCACTTTCTGTCGGAGTGTGATCAACATAGCACTACTATTAAACCGATGCTGACACATATTATCCACTATCCATTGGCATTGTTTTGCTGCTGCTGTATTTAATGCAAAGAAATGTTTCAAATCACCGATATCTTATATTAGTGATTAAGTACGAAACAACACAGAAATTGTAGCGTGCCCCTAAAGTCACTGGTAATTTGAGACAAATGCCTTAATACCTTCATTATACACTTATTTTTCAGTGAAATTTTTGTTTGAAAGCAGAAATAATATTACATGCAAATATCAATGCTTAGTTATTAGTTTCTACATGTGCTCCATTAGAGTTCCTGCAAATATTAAATTGCTCAGACACTTGCCTCAAAACATTTATAAACTATAAGCCTTTCGGAGTCTGTTATTTAAAATAATAATAATAATATTGTGTCCATGAAATTTAAAGTATTGCCAATGTTTTGTGTTAAATTCCTGTTTTCTGTGGCAGAAACAAAATACTGAGAGGTTAAAGTAAATAGATTTCAAAGAGAAAAGCTTAGAGATTAATTGAATCAGAGCTACGTATGGCATGGTGTGAAATACCAAAGCAATAAGAGATTGTAATTTCTAACAACGATAATATTTAAAAGATTATGAGTCGTATATAAATCGTACAATATATGATTTCCGATAATGTTTGCCACCTTTAAAATTACTGTTCTTAATTTCCAAGTCCATGTTGTTAGACACAACCGAATAATATAGAAACAAAATAGTTTTCTATAATATATAAACCCCTCTTCACCGACCCCCGTATTTTTCCACCCTCTCCAAGAAGAAAGGCAATTTTGCTGATGAGTAATGTGTAACAGCTTATGTTAAATTTAAAATATTTATATGCATTTTCGTGTATGGCTCTGTATACATAAGATTATACATTATAATGAAAGCTCATGTTAAAAACGGAATGGAGTAAAAGATTTCGGGTAACGTAAAAACATACTGCTATCTTTTACCCTATACCTCATTCATTCTCTCTCTCTGTCTCTCTCACACACACACACACACACACACACAAACACACAGGGAGAGAGAGAGACAAACATACACATGGCACTTCACGCCTGTCTTTAACCATTTGCTATCTACAATTTGTCGTTCCATTATACAAGTTTCGTTCCCTACCTCTTATGATACTGCTTTCTCTCCCTTTCTATCTCTCCATCATTCCCCTTCTCTCTCTCTCTCTCTCTCTTTCTCTTTTTATCTACGAAATGTTTCTCGTGTTTCTTAACTACGCGTGGTCTCAATAGTGCCTCATTCGAGCAACTAATTTTTGCCAGCGACATTTTCATGAATATGAGAATATTTTCCCCGGACCTAATATGACCTTATATTTCATCGGAATGCTTTTTACTCAAAAGTGTCATCTAACATTATCCACACACACACACACACGGAGAGAAAACCGAGCGAGAGACGCGCTTTGTGAAAAGGGGAGAGGAAGTTGTTCTGAAGGGTGTATAAAGGGGAGTATAGGCAAGGAGGGGGTAAGAAAAAACTGCTCTAGAATGTTTGAAGAATGGCAAGGGATGTAAATACCTTATTTGCATATCATATTTTTCACTTCCTAATTCAAAATACTGTGAACATCTTTCTTTGTATTATTCTTTGTATCGTTCCAATCCATCGACGTACATTTTCCCCTTTCTTCTTTTAGGCCACTTTTCTTTTAGCTACTTCTATTCTCATGCAAGAAGGGAAGCGATGAAAAAAAAAAAGGGATGGAAGATCTTTTTCGTAATCATGTATCAGACTGACATGGTGAGAAAATGCTTAGAACGATGGAACAATAAAATGAAATAACATTTTCTGCCAAAGAAGCAATACTATAGTCGAAGTGAGGGAGTATGGTTGTGATGCATATACACGTCAAATCCTAACTATGATAGTTTGCAATCATCTGGAGAGTGATTATTGAAAGTTGTATAATATTTAGATAAATAAACGCGCTTTTTGTTGATTGATACGTCTTAGATTGATTAGAAACCACTCTTTTTCGATCGAAAATTCCGCTCGAAAAGGAGCGGTCCCGCTTTTCGCTCTAAAAGAAGTGAAAATTCCGCTCTTTTGATTTAGTGTGTAAGATAAGGACAGGACAGGGCCATTACTTCTACGTCCCATCTCCTACAAATATAGCAAAATGTATGACGTAACAGCATCTTATAACTGCAGTTCCCAGTTCTGTAGACCTCTGAGAGGGGTCTTGGCTAGCGCGCGGGGTGAAGTGGGAAACTCGCGCTTTCACTACCTATCTCGCATTGGCTACTAAAAGTGTCTTCCCACCCATGATCACGTTACGACTCCTCCCTCGCGGCTACAGAACTCATTACCGTACGATGCTGAAAATATCATATAGTCCTATACAATGTTCCAGTTTCAATTTCTTTTAACGAATTAGTCTTGTAAGAGTAACATCATTTTAGCATGTTTGAGTAACAATTAGTAAGCTTTACCAAATATGTCAACAATAATTTTAATCAATTGCTTTCAACTCTTGTTTTACTGCATTCCATAAATTCATCGACAGAGCTTCTGGAAACCCTACAAATACATTTATTAAAAGTATAAAATGTATTTGTTCCTGCGGTTCTTCTACGTACGTCAACTTACCACCATTAAAGGGAAACTTTCATTTAGTATAACTATTTCTGAAAACCTTCATTCAAATTTTATATTTATAATCTTTACAGGATGTTAAGGTCTCTGTTTGTAATTTAGTAACTCTGTCTGTTAGCTGTTCGGGCTCGGGGCATATTTCTAGATATCCGGTGTAAATGGGTGGAACCAGAGAAAAGTTTTCTGTTCGAGTGATTAGATTGAACAGTGTTTAAATATACCCCACTTCGCTTCCCTATGAGCCGAACAGTAGCCAATACCTTTCGTCACTAGACCAGCGGAGCTGGATGTCTTTGTTTATCTGATTCGGAATTATATAGGCATTGGTTTATGTCATATAATAAAGATAACTTTTTTGTTAGAATATGTGTTGTCGTTAATATGTCGCATATCCACGCCTCTGTTGTATGCCAACGTTTCGTGGACGTAGACACATCATTATACTTGATGACCTGTAAAGACACAAACGAAATATATATATTAGTACTTAATATTTGTATTTATCTACATGTGATATTTGATAGACATGCATTCAGTATTTTAACTAATGTGATTCTTTCTTTTATTATAGGTATGTTACAAATTTCTCGTATTTTGCTGTTCGGGCTGGTAAGTTGTTTTGTCATTTCTTATTTTGGGGTTTGTTCGCGTGGGATTACACTACTTGCACCGGCAATGTAAGTAGTGCAGAACGGTGTCAACAAGTGTGGCGTCATAGCGTATATGTGTGCAACATCATGCAGCTCTCATTCGAACGGGTGTCCTTCTTCTACTAGCTGTAATCTCTTCTCTCACCTTACACTGATTGGATGAACGTAGTATGACTGTCAATTGTCTGTTCTCAATTGCACTTACTCATGAACCGAGACAGAAAGTACTTGCACGAAATTACACTACTTGCACTAAAAGAGACCACGCGAACAGCAGTGGCCACTAAAATCCAAAAGTATACACTAGTGTCGACTACTGCAGCTCGTACGATCTAAGTCTTTTATTTGCTCAGCTGGGGATTTGTCAAAGAAAAGAATTCCTGATCAGAAAATATGTTGTTTTATATATATATATAATAAATCACAGCCATATTCAATCCACTAGTGGATGAGGCCTCTCCCCGAAGGGAGGAGTTGGTCTACTGCTCCCACGCTGACCAGACGGGTTGGGAGAGGAGAGCCGAAGCTCTCACTGTGATCGCCACTGTATTTTATTCACAGCAGCTCCCCAATTGTCCTCACGATGCTGGGTCAACACCGAAATTTTTGAGCCCCCACCGGGAATCGAACCCGGGACCGCTCGCACTGAAGTCGAGCACATATATATATATATTATCACACATGACATTTTGTTTACAGCATCCTGCCCCTCGATAGTTTGCTGTAGAATTCTGGGGGGTTCTCACGATCAGAAAGCATGAGCTTCTCTTTTTTTTATTGTAGTCGTGTGATACAAATTTAAGTATCACCATTGATTTTGTATTAAAAAAATAATAAAAAACTTTTTGAAAACATACTTTTCTTAAACAATTCGTACTAAAAAGTAAAACATAATTTTGTTTATGCATAACTAAAAACAAAGCATAGGGCGATAATTTAAGAATTTATAAAGTTACTATATGAGAGAGCGCCGCGTGCTTTTCTTTTTAGTCATGCATAAACAAAATTATTTTTTTAGTACGAAATTATTTTGAAAATATGTCTTTAAAAAGTTTGTTATTATTTTTTTACCCAAATCCTAAAGCGTTCTGCAACCAGTTAAACTCCACAGCGTTGGAGGCTAGTATTTATGGGTAATATTAAAGAAAAAATATTAAAATTTGCTTTAAAAATATAAATATATATATAAAAGTAACAATAGAATATTGTATTGTCACTCACGTCGCTGTGAAAATTTTCATCATTGTATAATGTCGGAAAATAAGCTAAATTAACGTTGCAAGATTTGAGGACACCGAACCGTTTTGATGTAAAGAAAATAATGTCAAAATCTTCCTTTGCCCTAACTTTCAAGCTGCATCTATATAAAGGTAAAAAATCTCATCTGGAGGCAAAATTGTGCAGAAGATGTTTACGATGGGAGGCAATTTGTTTGCTTTTATTTAAATATTCGCATGAAACAGTATTAATTAATTGATGTGTATGTATAACCAGATCATAATGACTTATCTCTGAGTGCCATTTAGACCTACTTTTATCGGTTCTGGAGATCAAGTTATTGAAATCTGTTCATTTCCTATAAATATCACATGGATATACGCCAGCTGCATAAAAACAAAACAATGTTAGAATTTTTAGCTTGTACTAATCTAACATTTATAAATATATCAGAAAAGCGACAAATATTTAAGTATAACTTAATAGTTTTACGTGAGAGATTTGTCAGATGAAATTATGTTTCAAACTTCAGTGTTTAGACACATGCACTGTACATGAATATGCTTACATGTAAGACGATGTTTTCCTTGCTTGACTTCAGTTTTTATAAGTGATGAAGTGTGGTAATGTGGTGTAACTAACCGATTGAGACAGTATACTGTATAAAAACAGTACCTTTGACTTGTGGGTACAACATTCCAATTTTGTACCCACAATTTTTGAGAGGCAGTGACGAACCCAAGGTTGGGTTTAGAGGGGCGGTTCTTTGCCTCCCAATTTTTGGGAGGGAACAGATTAATAGAAACAAAAAACGATGGTAATTTATGAATCCCTGTGCCCGTCACTGATTCTAAAAAATGGTGGGTACATTATACTGCCTATTTTTCAGAGACAGTGGCGGGCACAGGGATTCATATTTTACCATCATTTTTTACTATTAACCTGTTCCCTCCCAAGAACTGGAAGGCAAAAACCGCCCCTCTAAACCCAATTCCGGGTTCGCCACTGCCTCTCAAAAATTGTGGGTAAAAAATCGGCATATCGTACTCACTATTCAAAGGTACAGTTTTTGCAGTGTAATGTTCCGTGCAAACAGTTGAAGTGACTAATCATATTTACATGCAACATTAAAAATATATCACGCTTAGGTGATTGCATTAAATGTTAAACGACTATTGTTCGGGTCCCATCAAGTACTTACGATTTTTTCTTCTTTTTTGGTAACAATTCAATGAATAATTCCTTGCAAAAAACCGAGGGATTACTTTCTGAAAGCTGTTTAATGGAGATTGTCTTGAGAGCTAAGGAACTCGCACCTCAAGATTCAGAACTCACTTGGGATGACTAGAACTGAGGGGCGTCACTAAATTCGGTATCTACAAAAACAGTTTTCTTCAAAAGGGCTGTTTTCAAAATACCCCATATCAAGATGAAGTTTTTCATTATAAAAAATATTACATATTGGGATGGAATTAGTATGGAATAGGTGAACTGAAAACCGGTTCTTCTGCACCAATAATTAAAACTGGAAATCGAAAAAATGTAGTTACCAAGTTTTGTGAAAGCGCTCCTCAATTAGAATAATTTTATCACTCGTCCTTTTATCGTCAAAATCCTTCAAATCTTTTTACTTGGTCATTTGTTGATAATAGTTGCATTGATTTTCAGAAATTGGTTCAAACGTTAATGTTACATGATACTTACTGCTAAAACAATAAGCTGTTTGGAGATCTCCAAGAAAATTGGGGAGTTCTTTTTTTAACTAAAATTAATTTGGTAAGGATGACAAAACAAATTGTGTGAATAGCTCTAAGTTTCAAAATTTTGATTACCAGAGATATGTGGACAGTTTGTTACAAGAAGGTGCAACTGAAATATTTATTTTATTTTATTGTCTTTAATAAACACCAAATACAGCTCAGAAGCTATTTATTCTCCATGAATATTTATCAACAATAACAAAGGCAAGGATTTTGGGAGAAATTAATCCTGGTTTTATTCACGATACCATATAAGTATTTGAGTAGTGCGAATGACTGAGATAACGGAAAATCTCAGTCAAGATCTTTTCAATGCAAAAACAGGAACAAATTAGCTACAGCCTTTTTCTTTTACATTTAGGTTATTCTCCTATAGAATGTGAATACCACTGAATTCCCAAAGTCATTGTCATCACAAACCAATTACTTGATATTATGTAAACCAATTCAGCGCAAAATTAATTGGCATTTCATTTGTTGATAAATGAATTGCCGAGACTGGAAGTTATACTAATGCGTTGCCTATCACGTGGTGTAGGAGGAAGAAAACACTATTACATGTATATGTATTGGCATCCTTCCGCTTCTCTCTCTCTCTCTCTCTCTCTCTCTCTCTCTCTCTCTCTGTGTGTGTGTGTGTGTGTGTGTGTGTATGTGTATGTGTGAGTCGCGTTTGAATATCAAGCGAGTAATTTTATGGGTTTCCCTTAATACAATAACAATCAGTCGCTCGTATATTAGCAATTTACAGGTGCAATCTAGTGTTTCACTTCTTTGTTTTAGTGATGCTTGAGCGACAGTCTGTAACCAAAGTGCGACTTATGTCTTCAGCGTTTGGCTACAAAACAAGAGAGAAGGAGGGGTTGAAGAAACAAGTATTGAAATTGACCAGTTTTGCCACCTGTGCTCACTTTCCACTATTAAACTCTTTTTAATAGATGATCAAACAAAGACAAAATCTGTCAAATCACGTTACGTGTAAAATTATTGTTTTTATTGAATTTACTTTAAGACCTTTAGGCATCTGACGGTCAGGTCGGGATAGGATGGGGCAGAGGATGTTGGAATGTAGACAGCCAGGGCCTATTTTGTATGTACCATCCTAGCTGGTATAACTGAGAAAAACCCTGCAAAAACCTCATGCTCAGTCAGGATGTTCGGCTACTGGGATCGATCACAAGACCTCCCGAATGCTGAGCCAACGCTCTACCACTGAGCCACGGCCGCTCGGTATTTTTATATTGAGGGTTACTTATCAAGTACACTTGTTTCTAAACTCACTTTGAAAATAATAGTTTATAGTCTTAAGTTTCTTGATTGCTTCAGAAGAAAATTTCTGAGAAGATAAAGATAAGATAAAATGAATTTTATGGGCGGTAACAGCAAAGAAATTTTTTGAAATTTATAGCAGAAAAAATAGTTAATCTGAAAGTTAACAACTTAATTGTCATCACCATTAGTGAGACAGGTACTTCATTAGTGAGACAGATATTTCGATGGACCCCAACCAAACTTCTTCCCTCATTCTTTTGTATCGAATGAATGAAATACCAGGATAGGATAAAGGAAAGAATGCGGGAAGGAGTCGGTCAGGGCCTAAGTTAGAGATACCATCCGAGCATTTGCATATTGTGACTAAGAAAAAAAAACAACAGGAAAAGCCTCAGTCAGGATGATCGGAAGCTTGTATCGAGTCCAAGATCTCCTGAAGGCAAAGCCAACTATATACCTATTAAAATTTTTGAAACTACGCAACGAAAGTTTATTAATTTATTTAATTATGTAAAAGCTTACATATACGTCTTTGCGATTTTGATTAGGTGTTTCAGTTCCAAAGATGCACTCACCCTCATGTCTATGTCATGGCCCTGTTGTTTTCATGTCAAGATCTGGGTCGTCATTCCATGAATATGTTGGTTCTTTTCCCCTTTTTCTTTAAACCGGTCACTGTGTCCACGTAACAAACGTATGTTACATCAGCTGGAAGAACAAGTTTTCTTTCAAAAAGACGCGACAGGTGTTACAATAATATTGTATTCAAAATGAAGAATTTAGTCGTTGTTTCTCAGTTTTTATAGCTCTGTAGGAAATATTTGGCGCCAACATGTAATACTGGTTATTTTCCCGACTTTTTCACAATTATTATCTTACGTGATGTATTATAGTCAGTTTTATGTCACTATTCTAGGATTGTTCTTGAACTAAATTATTTTAGTTTTAGGCCTAACATGTTTTAGTTTGATAGAAGATACGGTTTTAAGAAACGACCGAATTTTTGATGTTTTAGAAAAACTTCTAGATGTTTTGACAATACATTTCACGTTTAACAGAAAACGATGTACCAACTACATATATTAATTGCGTTTTCCATTTCGGTATGACTGTAGACATATTTCAGTTTCTAATTTGCCTTCAACATGTTAAATTGCGAAATGAATCAATAAATGGTATATTTAATCCGCTATATGCCTGCTACTGTTTCAACAGAACTAATGCAAGAAACACAAAATATGCAGAATTCTATAGGACTTGACAATGGGAGGGTGGCCAGTTCGGCTATCTCAATTAAGGATCCAAATCATTCCCAAAACTATAATAGTTTCTGTCTTTCAGTATGCAAAATATTGGACAGAATTAAAGGAAACAAACATCCTCATGGAATAGGGACGAGTCCCCCGTCCCCGTCCCCTTTGCTGCACTTCATATGGTTGGCATTGGCACGTTCAGTTGTTCTTAAAAGAGTGTGTTTAAATCCTTGCTTTGGCAATTATTTTAGGTGTATAATTAATTGAAGGCTAAAGGTATAGTCTGTTGCCACATTTACTGACAAATGCTTTTTGTGTTTGCGTAAGAATCCTCGTAGTTTCTATTAGTGTTCTTTTATGAGTGTCCTAGTGTCTATTAGTGTCCTTTTACGTTTAGCACGTTTTGCATATCTTAACTGAATCAGATTTTTTATCACTTGCGTTTTCACTTCGGATTACTATTGGAACACTTTTGTATTTTCACGCAAGTTAGAAAGTATTAATAAACCTTAAAAAGTATGCGGGAGCGGGAATACAAAGCTGGTCGTTTCATTCAAAGCCTTCTGCTTCAACCAATTGAGTTAAATAAACTATGTAGTAAATTCGTCACTGTTATTACTATATATTGAAGAAATTCTATCTGTAAAAGAGTGTTCCGAAGTTTTTCTGGACATTTGTGAACAATATGTGTGTAAGAAGGATTTAAAAAGTAATTCTGAAAGACTTAAGTGTAGAAGAATCATTCAGAACTCAACTTCTGAATGTTATGATAAATTCCCAGCTCTTCTTGTACACATTGATTGCTCACGTCGTGACTACAAAATGTACAAAATTTCAGAAATTGTGTACAGAAAGATGTAGGTTATGTTAGAATAGGTGTATTATATATTTTATAGACCATTCATCCTGTTACTTATACAAGGCCACCCATCATGATTTGATCACTGCACTGGAAACAATGTAAGGAAATGGCACAAAAAATCAACTTAGGACTTGGCCGGCACCTTCCCACACCCTTTCTCCTCCTCTATCCCAACCTGAGCCTTAGATGCTCTCTTCTCTACTGTTTAGTCTATATTACGCTTTTATTCTATTGATACTATTGACAGTATGGAATGATTATATTTACATTACAGAACATTGCTAATAAGTTAAAAACTAAATTGTAATTTACCTTTATAGAATACTGTAACTGAGCATTTTTTTTTTCTTGAATGAGGTGCATGTGTCATTTTCCTGTTTATCTTTGGTTCAATAATAAAAAGTAAAAACGAATAAAATTTCTCTGATAGAAAGTATTTTGGAAAATAACCACACCTTTAACTAACTACTGTACAGCAAAGCTATTGCTGTGCTGATTTTTGTTAACAGATTTGTTAAAAATAAGGAGGTTCTTAATTTTGAGGGCATTATTTTTGTTTCAATATTTGTTCAGGCATAATTTTTGAAAGGATGCACCGATTTTAATTAAACTATTTGCATTTCATATAGGATGTTCCCGTGGAGGTTCCGATCTTTAAGAAGTAAGTAAAAACGGTAGGCAGAAACAATAAAATCTTGCTCATACCTATTGATTACCAAGCTTCCTGAGAGATAGACAACCTGATAATATTTAATAATAGCATCATTATTTGCCTTCAAAACTGATTTCATGTAAGAATCGTTTTTCGGTTGTTAATTTGTTAGCCAACTTCAAAAATGCAATATAATGTAAGCGAAATAAAATAACTTTTCGAAAAAAGAAATTAAACTGCCATCTAAAAGAGCAATAAAAAAGTAAAAATTCCTTATTAAGCCAGTGTAATGTTAAGACAAGTTTGCGGCCTTGGTTTACATAAGCTTTCAATGGCATTTTAATTAATATCATTAAACATAATTTATACTATTCCGCGCACCCCAACTTGACCTGCTTTCACCCGACGACTTCAAGAAAGTTTTGAATTATATTTTCAACATGTAAATAAAATAATTATTATATTGTACATTTTAGTTCACTGTTTGGAGGCGGGTTAACATTTTTTTCTCGGTATGGTGTGTGTTTGTTATCAAGTAAATTTTGATCCGGGTTCGAATGTACGGTGTAGCATGGGTGTGTATTAGTATTAGAAACCAATTTCGTTGGGAAACGCAATTTAGTTGTATATAAAAGGGCAGAAATCTATGTAGGCTTTATAACTAACTGCTCGATTAGTCCATCTGCTCAGTCAGATAGGTAGTGACGATTATTGCCTTATAATAAAGAGTTCCTATTAAACTTTAATTGAATATAATTTGTATTATTTTTTTCTTTCAGAAGAATCTTGAAACTCCGGTTTTCTTCTCCGTTTTCTTTCCTTTTTTCATCGCATTTTTTCCTCATTCTATTCGATCCAAGTTCAAGCGTTTGTTTTTTCCTCACTGAAGAAACAACAAAGCGAAGAAGCAAAAAGTAGTAAAAAGCAAGCACTTTCTTTCAAGAAAACCTTTTGCTGCTTGCGGAAGTAGATGGCGGGGCGGGGCACAGTACAGTTCACGAAGTACCTCCATACTTCACAGTGCTAAGTGTATGTGGACAGCCGAAGCAGCTATAATTCACGCCGTGAACTAGCTTCTACTTTCAGCTTCCCCACCCGGAGGGGCATTACCATCGGTATTCGAGCTAGAAAACGCCGCCAAACCAAACAGAATCCTGGAGAGATATAAGTGCGCCATTTCGGTTATGCGAGCTAGCTAATTGGTTCAGCTTTTGTTTCTTCTTCTTTCTCCTCTTCTTCTTCAATTTGCTTCTAACTACCTACTAGTGCCAACTCATATGATTTCCGAGAATGTTATAAAGGCAGCATATGTAATCAGAATACACGAAATAAAAGTGAAATAGTTTTACATATAAAATCCGGCCAGGTGGCCGAGCGGTCTGCGGCGGTAGGCCATCGGCTCGAATGTCCCGGGTTCAAGTTCCGGCAGGGGCATGGGTGTGGATTTAAAAGCTAAAGGCGAATCGTGACTGGCCTAAGTCCAAAGTTACTAGACTGGTCCATATAAAAATAAAGTTTTTTTTTTTACACATAAAATGTATATTGTCTCTGCCTATCGATTCTATTTTAACATTCAATACGTGATGAATGGATGAGGTTTCGTACTAAACTTGGTAAACTTTATTTTTATATGGACCAGTCTAGTAACTTTGGACTTAGGCCAGTCACGATTCGCCTTTAGCGGTTACAATCCACATCCATGCTCCTGCCCGGACTCGAACCCGGAACCTTCAAGCCGATGGTCTACCGCCGCAGGTTTCGTACTAATTTTACTTACATCAGCTCTCAAGTGATTCCTTGTGAAAGGTATAGCTTTCCATGGCTTCTTTTCTGCACGTTGTCATAACGAACATAAAAGACAATTTCCCTCGAATAAACAAAGTAGATTAGTATTACATAATAAAACTGATCTTATTAGCCCAATTTCTTGTTTCAATAAATTGAAGTTAAGTTTTTATAATTGTGTATATTTAATTAATATTTTCTGGCCTTCATAGGCAGGTGTGGAATGGCATATATTTTCTTGGGTACACGCTGTTCCATAAGTTTTCCTAGAAAATGTTAAATCGATAAAATTCTTACTAAATATGTATAATTGCATAAAAACAGGAGTAGGAATTACATTTTTTTAAAGTTTGGTCTGTTTGTTATCGGTGAGAGAGAATGTAATTGCCTGGTTGGAAAGCGGTCATTACGTATGTCGTCTTTACTCGCACTGAGAGGCTTCTTAGCCATACTCATTTTAACCTACTTTTATTTTAGAGAATTTCTGGAAATCCTCTACTTCTCTTGGAGAGTCCCTTGCGCACCCATTGCCCAGTTTTAGGATATTTTCGTGCATTTCGGATAGAGCAAGTTTAAAGCTTTTGAGATACGATGCCACATCAGCTCTGGTGTTTATGATATTGGAAATATGAAGTTCCTAAGTTCATTTTCCACATTTTCGTCAGCTTGTGACTCTGAAACGCGGCGAAATTTTTTGTCGTTTCTTCAAGTTTGTCTGTCGAATTCTTTTACACCCTGTATATCTATACTTGTGTTTCTACTACGTTTTCAAGTATAGCTATACTGAACAATAAAGTCTGTTTCGTCTTTGTGTATACAGTTTGTGATATTTTTGCAAATGTCTGCGGCAGTATTCGAACCCGGAAGAGTGACGGACTACAAACCACGTAGTTCCGAGTTACAATTGCAAATTGCACCTGAAGACGCGTTCTCTCAAAACGTAATAGAAACATGAGTGACTAGTATAGATATATAATCACAAAGACAATGAACAAAGTACAAGTATGTACGTATATCAATTAAGGACTTGAAGTAAATAAAGCACTAAATGTTATTTTGTAATTTACGAGAAAAACTATTTTTTTAAATTTTATTTCCATATACGGTAAAACAACAAATATCACCATTTATAAGCATCCAATAGAAGTACTAATATGTTTGGATTTTGATTTTTATATAATATGTTATAAGTTTAACAATATTTATTGTTATTCCTGTGAAAAACGCAATTTTCACAAAAATAGCACTTAGTGCCTCATTTGCTTCAAGTCTTCAATTGACAGAATCATTGTCCCTAACCTGCCGTCAAGAACAACTGTTTGTTTTTTCTATAAAGTGTACGCCAACACACTAATACAGAAAGAGCACTTTAAGGTGGCAATCTATACAGAAAATACACATATACAGGACACAGGACTCGAAATTGAAATTTTCACGAAACGGAACGCTTTACGTTCGTTAACATGCTATTATCCCTTTTTTTTTTTTTTTTTTTTTTTTTTTTTTGGTCTATGATTACAGTATTGACGAGACGGAACAGAAAGGTTCAAGATATTCACGAACAGGAACGACTTTCCAGTCTGCTCCGGTCCATTTCGAGCCCTGCATATACAGTGGTGGACAAAATTATTGGAACAAAGCTATTTTTGCCTTAAAATTACTATAATTGTACACGTATTAAATTTAACAATACATAAATTGTAACAAAATAATAATTTTAGCTGGAAAATAAAGCTTAAGTGTAATTTATAAGGTTTTATAAATGAAAATGTATAACTAGACAAAAGTATTAAAATACAGTCAATTCAGGTCACTCGAAACCTTTTAAGAGTCCTTTTTCTCCACGTAGCTCTTGAAAGTTTCTTTGGCATTGGATGAATATCTTTCTTAGCCCATCCTGAACCTACTTAGTCCTATTCTTTCTACAAGGATCTCCTTCAGTTTTGTTCTGGTTTTGATTTTATGTTATCTGACAAGTTTTCGGGATCATTTCATCTATTCTCGACGAAATATTAATAGGTAAGGTAGGGTAAGGAAACTCTGAGGTAGGGTATTGAAAGTGTGAGGTGTGTTCCATACAATCCACTGCGGAACAATTTTGCACTCTGCTTCGGATCATTGTATTGTTGGAAATCAAAATCAAATATTCTAATCTCAATTTCTCAGCACTTTCTTCAAAATTTTCTTAGAAAATGTGTTTGAATGCAAACGTGCCCACTGTGCCTTTTATAAACACAAGTTTCATACATTATTAGATAGAAACTATAAAGCCCCACACCATTACATTTACTTCTCCATGTTTGATTGTGCCTATTGTGTTTTGAGAATTCCATTCTGAAAGTGATAGCAAGGTAAAGTAATAAACGATAGGGTTCCAAGAAGGAAATCATTCGCGAATAAACAAAATCAGAAAAGAACGTTATCAGTCTGTAAATGTATTTATATAAAAAGCAATGACTTCTGGGAAATTTGTGTTACAATATATGTTTTCTTAATTTTAATATACAATTGTAGTAAACATTTACGGCAGAAATCTCTTTGTTCTAATACATTTGTCCGCCATTATGTATATAATATTATAAACACAGTCTTGTAAGTACACTTCATGTATTTGCTTATGCGTAAAAACCTTTAGTGAGGCTTACTCTTGAACATTACACAGGAAATCTGGTTGTTTCAGCGATTTGGGCTAGAATCCTGGTCTCCCAGTTATCGGTTGGGTTGAGCCTCAGTAGTTAGCGGTTAGAATAGGTAATCGGCAACTGGACGACGCGGTTTAGAGTCCCTGCTCCGGCAACAACAAACTTTTCTTATTTTTAAAAAAAAACTTGCATGAGTTTCCAATTACAACAACTGCCGAACAGATTCCTTCTTTTCAGTTTCCATTGAATTTTTTAGTGTGAATCCATAACATTTTTGTGATTGCGTTCCCAAATTTCAAAATATAGCTTTGGATTCCACTGACACAAAGCTGGAAGATAAATATTTACAAACATTAAATTTGAAATACTTTCCACCAGCAGGCTTGAACGAAGGTTATTTTGCAACAATGTTCATCACACTAAATGCTCTTTCGCATTCCGCAGTAGCCTACTGCAAGGAAATGTTTGTATATAGCGCTTCAAGAATGCCAAATCTTCTGGAATTGTCGAGGAATACTCAACATATTCCATCATCCACTCGTCCTTTCCACATCCAAGTTAATCTTTCACAAACATAGTTAAATCTTCACTTCACATTGCCACAAACACATTAAATGAATTGGTTAGCGTTCAAGCAATTCATTTTGAAATTGCTTTTAAAGGGAACGCTACTCATTACACTGGCCTTCTGGGATTTCAACGCGTTTTCGTACATCGATTCAGGTTCCTCCTTATAGGTTTCTATAACCTCGATGGTCCGTCAAATCACCATATTATAGGGTTATTGACTTCCAGTTGGAGAGACATATACAATAGCTCATGTAGTACATCGAACCCATATCTGTTACGACAAGCAGCAAGCCTATCTCCCAAACCAGTAACACGAGGCTAAGTCTTCACTTAACTTTGAAATGTGCCTCTAAGACTGGAAAGCTTACTCATACTACACGGAATGCTACTTGAAATACGGCGTATATCTATAATACGCCCAATACACAACAGCTGACGAAGCTCTTAACACAAATTGGAGAGGTCCAGTAAATTTACTCGGAGATTGTCTATAATGCATGTAGAGAGTTTCGATACAAGTTTTAGATGATTTACATTTATCACTTCATTGATGGAATCAAAGTTCTAACCTATGGCCCAGATAATACCATACCAAGCAGTAAAGGCAGTTTAAATCTGTTAGTCGTTTCTGCAACACCATTTGACTTGCTCACCATAACACTTGCCAAGTTGAGTATGTTACTTTAACTGTATGTCTCTCTAATTTAATAAATTTCAAGGACATAAACAATGGATCTTCGTTGTAAATCGATGCCCGAATATACACAATGGTAGACTTTTTACTGATCGTTGAAGATTCACATGTACCAGCACAGACAACTTAGCAAATGATTCAACTAATCAGGATACGCTTGCTCATCTCCTCAGCAATATTATAATTTTATTAGCAGTCCTCCAGTGGAAAATTTATCCTACACCTTTGAACTTTGCTGGTTAAATCAATGATTTGTTATCAGTAAATGGTCGGTTATTTTTGGCTTAATAATACACAATCCCGAAAATATTCTCATTACATTTCTGCCCTAAACTCGCCAATTCGACTGCTAACTTTTCAATATCTTCCTGCTTTTGACTTCCAAATTGACAAATCAATTGAATGGCATTTCGAATCAGAATCCTATGCCGGACTGAAGCTAATTGAACACTTCTCCTTGCCCTTGTCTCCAATCCGCTTGTCTTTTGGCACAAAGCAAAGACCTTTGTATTTTTTCCACCTTGTAGTATTCTTCATTCTCTAGTTTGCAACCTTATATACCCGGAAGGTGCCATTCCCCCGGACCCCCCCCCCCCCCAAGGATGACATTTTATTTGTGTGTAACCCATATTTGCTTCCCTTCTATCACAGTTCGAAGTTGACGAAACAGGACTTTCCGGACACCCTGTACCATGTTAGAACAAGCTGTAACTCATAAACGTGTTTATACTCTAGCCTGCTTTAGCTCCTCTTGCAGTTAACCACTTTCGGGGAAGAAACGGAAACAGAAAACGAAAAAGGCAATCGAAGTGGATCTAATCGATTGTTCATGAATTACTATTGCTGTGCTGTATTTGAGAAGCTTGTTTCCAAAACCTGCTAATTCCATTTTACATTATTTTAATTTTTTTACTTCATATAATATACAATTTCCTGATTCGATTTTGCTGTCAGTTCGAACGAGAACTAACTCTATCTAATTTAAATCAATGTTTTAATATAACATTTGCTTCAAAATCGAATCAGGAACTTGTATAATATATGAAATAAAAAGAAATAAAAAAGTAAAATGGATTTTGCAAGTTTTGAAAACAAGTTCCTAATTTCTCTTGCAGATTGCAAAAGTTTTACAATTCATGCATAATCGAATAAATCCGTTTGTATCTTCTTTCATTCTTTGTTTCCCTATTGAGTTGCATACAGCTGAGTACACGGCGTGTACCCACCGTGACCCAGCGTTGTTCTAATATTCAGGTAGGTACACGCTTCCTTCTAAAATTTTAAGGTGGGTACACGCCATGTACCCGCGTGTGCCCTCCATTCCACCCCTGTTCATAGGTATCTTTCTCCTTAGCTCGTCACAGTTGTCAAGGATGATGCCTTTCGATGATCAAATACTCTTCTAGGAATGGGAATGTACTATCAAGGCATTCACCTAGTGAGGTCGAGAACGATCTTGAGAAAACTTAGTCCAGAAGATCAACAGCAGCACTCAAACATGTGTATCTCCCAGGTACTCATCCGAAGTACGGGACTGTAGCAATCGGCCACGAAACCTGGTAAATTTCGTTTAGGTTAGCTTTTCATGTCGAGTATAAAATCCAATAATATGTTGAACAAATATTCATAGTTTTGTTTAGATTCACAATAAGACAAGGATTGGCGTACAATTACAAAGGATTTTCATTTGGTAATTTGTTTATTAAATCTTTATTTATTCACAAAGCTTTCATCCATTCCTTAAAGCCTTCTCAAGTGTAAGGGATAGTGTTCTGCAGTGAGCACTCTTTCGGAAAAAGATATGGGGAATACAGGGCAGGTGGATCGTTATTAGATGTATCCCGGCATTTGCCTACGCTGTTAAAAATTCCTGAAACATTTCTGGAAGAAGCTAGGCAACCATAGCTGCCTGCACATTTCCAAAAACTTTCTAATTAAAAAAGACAGCCATCATTCAGTTTTCAGGAATACTGGGAGTAAAAAAAGAAGCCTCAAGCGAGATTTGAACGTGGGTCGTTTAGTTAGAAGTCCGTCGTCTTACTGACTGTATTACAATGCCAATAATAAAGCATTAACTGAAAACAGTATAGAGGGCCAGGAATACGTTGCTGGAAGCCCGAAAACACAAAGTTACTCCTACTACATTTTAATTACTTTTTCCATTTGTCGATTAGGGTCCCAACTCCCATTCACTGAGAATATCTCCCACTTCTGCTGAAACGCGTGATCAAAACGCGGGAGCAAACACGTGATCAGAATTGCATGTTGTTTGGTTACGATAAGAAACCATGTGCTAACATCATACGAACTGAAAGTTGAGAACTTCCAGTACCACAAAAGAAATCTCTCCGTATTTTGCTAAGATTACTGCAGATACTAAAATTTACCTGAAACATTTCTGAATATATCATTTTATTTTCCCAAATTTTTTAGCAGTGTAATGAGTACAACTGAGCAAAGCTATGGGGAATTTCGGTCAAGGTCTTCAGGATGACTCAAACCCGCGTGCCTCTCCAGTGCCGTTCCGAAGTACGTGACCGTACCCACTGAACCGAGGTTGATATTTTATGTTTTTAAATCCTAAAAGCATTACCAGCAATATGTGACAAGTATCTTCTGAATAAGGTGTTATTATAGTTGAAATATATTAACATCCGAATTGAGCAGAGAACGAAACTTCTATCTCCATGATGCTGTTTATGCAGCGTCAACACGAAATCTTTTGTTTACAAGAATGCGTACTTCACGTAAATTGAACAACTAGGGCCTAAAGTTCAATATTACTATTTTTTAAGAATATTTTGCTTAGTGTACATTACTAAACTTGTATGATATAAAGCAATCAAGCGCCATCTCCCTATATCGTATCTCCATTTCAGGTAAAAATAATATAATTATCTCATTTCTCGATTTTGGGGCTTGGATTCCTAATCGCCGTCCAATTATACCATAAGCAAGTGTTTCAAATTCTACGCAATTGAATCTGAAGCTTTATTTTCTCTTAAACCCATCGTAGAACGTAACGTAATTCCACATATCTAAATTTTTAGCGCAAGTTCCAACCCAGTAAGCGTTCGGTTTACCTTATTAGTTATTACGAAAGGTCTTTCTAAAATTAATTTGTTGAATCTGACTTTTATCGCCTTTCTTATTATTTTGTCATAGCTATTGCAAAAGCTGCTAGAATCAGGAATAAATCAACACAGTGGAAGTTTTGATCCAGAGTGAATTCAACACAACAATGCTAACACGGAAATATTATTAGACGAAAGTCTTTGAAAGTTCGTTTTATTTGCTGATCGCAATGGTTTTAGAGATATGCCGCTACAACGTACCGTAAGCTGTCTTCCAAAGTACAATATTATCAAAATTGTTTCGTGCTGCAGCTCACATCATTAAACATGTGACGTCATCATTTTACCCGAACACAAGCAATGATCGGCGTCAAACAGATGCAACGAATGATGATACCATCTCATCGAAGGCGAATTGCTACAAAAAGAAATAAAAGGGAAAAAGAGCACGAAAGGAAGAAACAAATGACTACACCGACAGCGCATCGCAACAGCTGCAACAGCGGATGTAGCCCCCTCTCCTCTCTCCGTACCCTTGGCAGGAAATTAAAACAGTGACATCATCATCGATGACCCTTTTCCTATAGCTGTTAATTGGTGTGTGTGTTTTCTCGCCACATACTTTTCATAGAATTTTAAGTCAGACATCATTTGTGGCTTATTTTGTTATCACTTTCCAACCAAATCAGTCTTTAAATATAAACCACTTTGTCGTTTACAGAACTTGTTTGCAAGTTTACACTTAAAAATGAGTGTGTATTTTTAGCAAGAATGATGATTGACTCAGTTTCCGATCAGATGATGAATAAGAAGTAGCTGTAATCCATACTAGTGCCATAAATAGACCTGCATTGGACTTCATTGTTATTTCAGTCCATGTGCTCGCATTAGATACAGAGTTAATAAAGAAGTCTCCAGTCCTCCGTATTCTAATAATGATTTGTCTTTAAACAATCTAAAATCATATCAGGACCTAAGTCCATCTTAACAAATATATTTTATAAATTTCAATTGGATAATGAGTCAGTAAGCCATCGGCATTTATTGAAAGTAACAGTACCAAAACAGTCAACAGAAATTACGTTAATCAAGTCTCATGAACGGTGTGCTTAATGGAATTTGCATGGTACATGCTCGCGCAAAGTATGTAACAGATTATTAATATTATTATGTAAGAATTTTTCATTCGCTTCATCGATAGTATGCCAATGTCTGCATGCATATACTAAAATACACAGGACACAAATAGAGTGAATGCACTGCGAAATGAAATGGAGCTTTATGGCTCGTTCTGACTTCTGAAAAAGTAAAGTAAGGAAAGCGAAATGATTTGGAGTTTAAACTTTTAATTTATTTATGGCCATTAGGTAACTTTGGTTCAGTCCGGGATAAGGTAGGAGAACATGGTGGAAGAAAGTCGGCCATGCCCTAGTTTGAAGTAATCATCCGGCATTTGTTTTGCGTGACTGAGAAAAACCCTTACAAAACCTCAGTCAAGCGTTAAGGATCCCAGGACCTTCCAATTGCTGAGCCAATGTTCTACCAACTGAGTTACGGCCGCTCGGTAAAAACACATTTGGATCTAGTATTTAGATCTGATACATCTATAATTGAGAGGATTAAAATGGTAAAATATAGAAAACCTTGCAGTATATAGTAAAGTCAGGGATAATTGTATATTGTTGAAATACTTTGTATGTTTTTGCGAGTATTTTTGCTTTCAAAAGGGAGTGGGAAGAGTGTGAAACGCCCTTGATGAAGTGTAAACTAGAATTAGTCGACAAAGTAACTTACTTTTAAAACTCAATGTTATTGTTGTAGAAAACACAGTTTCTTTGTACTTCTGGGGAAAGCTTCATCTTCTGTAATTCGACCGTATAGTCTATTGACTAATATTTATTTCAATTCACAATTCCTCATACTTTGTAAGTTTATTTATTTTAAAATCTTTTGTTCGTAAGTAGATATCAAGAAGCTTTAACAAATATTATATTGGATAATTCTTTAAGAAGCGTTGTCATCACATTAGAATTTCTATTGCATCTTTTAAAAGAAAGTGATTTACGCAAACATCTTTGTATTTCGAAGTAGTAAAGGAAAAACACTCCTACACACACACACACTGAGAGAGAGAGAGAGAGAGAGAGAGAGAGAGAGAGATATAGAGAGAGATACACTAACATCTTCGCCTTGTTTTATAGCACTACTATGTGGGTGATGGTAATTTACAGTCCCTTTTTTATTAGCTTTACGCGTCGTCCATTGCAATCCTGGAATCCTTACATAACAAATTAATCGTCATTTGACTATTATTCACTGTGTAATTGTAAGCGATTACTAAACTGTTGGGTAAACTGTCTGTGTTGACATTGTTAGTTATCATTCCTTCGTTATTCCTTGGATGTCTGCATGACCTTCGAGACTTTTCATGGCTTCTTTTATAAATATTCTCCTCTCTCTCTCTCTCTTTCTTCCTTAGCTCTTTTGGTTTCCACTTGTATTTTTTTGTTTTTTATGTACGTTTGGATAAGTGCCTATAGAATACCGAATACCTTTGTTTAAAGATTTCATATTCTTAATACTGTTCGTACGGTCAGTGTTCGAAAGGAATGATAAGAATTCAGAAAGTATTTTCTCTAAGCTAGGTTTTACACATAATTCTTTGAAGATAGTAAATTTAATATGTGGTCGTAGACTGTTATAAACTGTAGTACATTGAAGAATAACATTTACAGTATTAGAATTTCTTATCAATCTAGTCTCCTTATAATGTCTACATGAGCGAGCTGTAGCTGTAATCTGTGTTAAGTGAAACGGATCTTTTTAAAGCGAACAACACAACTTACTTTTTTTTATGATAATACACGAGAGAGGTGTGTGGATCATTAAAATTAGGGAGAGAACTTGGATTACATGTTTGAATAGTACATTTACGGTACCCGTAAAAAAAAAAAATCTTGGTAGCAGAAAAGTTGAATAAAATTAGAGACTTTTTTTATTTTTAACTATTACGTGATAGATCGAGCTACAATTTGTTCTAATATTAATTATATGGGAAAATTGTTGATTGAATTAAGTAGTGTTTTAAGGTTAGTTCCATTGCTGGAACAGTTTAAATCTCCAGCACTAGATGTCGCTGTAGTTCCCTGTGTTATTTTATTTACAAGAACTTGTACGATAACTTACACATGTGAATGTATAATATATTAATAAGCATACGCAGCTGTACTTTGAATACGGCTAAATAATATTTTTTATTAACAGGTCTTTTTCTGATCTCCGTTTACTTCTAAACGTATAATTCGTTAGATTTTTCCTTTACTTTAAAAAAAAAATCGTCTCAAAACAAAAACACAATATGAATAAGGTACGTTCAACTGCTGCGTTCAATAGACCTCTACGAGGTTTGACCTACGGCCCACATTTCTGAAGGCGAATATGAGAAGCATTTAACAAGCTGCACCACTGCATATGTTTTCTTCGACTTATCAAAGTAATCATTTTAATAATAGTCTATTAAAATTATAGTCTATTAATATTAGTCGAAACCTGCTTTTTTGTTTTTGGACGAAAATTAACTCCACACATTGATAAGTTTAGTACGCATTGTTTATTAATTAAAATGTTAAGAAACTTTTAATTATATGATTTATATATTGCCTTAGGCTATATATAGTATGTTATTATCATTAACTCTCGCTCTGTTCGTTGGAAAAAATGTACGATTCGAACTATTCCCACTATAACTGAAAAAAATAGAGAAAAATCTCTGTTAGTATACTCGGACATGAGCAGTGTTTGAGCCAGTGTCACGTTTCTATTGCAAATCCGACCTCCACCTCCACTAAACCATGGAGTTTAGACTTTTTACAAACTGTAGAAGTTGTCGTTTTCAAACTTGTGAAGATTCGCATGGGCTTGGGATAGTCAAGCTATAATCTTTATTTGTAAGAAAGTTAATACTTTTCAGACGTACAATAAGTATTGGGAAAATAAGTAAAAATTACATTTTTGTTGATAAATATCTCTTCAAGTCACAAATATTCGTTCACATATATTAACTGTTTACGCATAAAAAATCTTATATCAAAGTAGTCTGAATAGTTTTGAAAATAATATGAATGTAAGTTGTTTTTAGTTTTCAACAACAGTTATTGCATGATTTTGTTACAGATTTATTTTATACATTGTATGTGCATTGCAACATACTGTAAATGATTTCAAGATTAGTATAGTAAATAAACTAAGGATATGAATTTTAATAACTGAAAATTCGTTTCCTTCTTGCGTTAAAAAGTAAAAGAACGCACGAACGAAAGAAACAGAAGACATGTAATTGATCATAACCTGTTCTCAAGTGTGTGTCTGTTAATTCATGATAATACATGAAGAAGATAGTGGGAAGAACTTAGAGGGTGGGAATATTTCTTTTCAAGGATTGTTTTATTAAAAAATCCGTACCCAGGATTCGTTCATCAGAAGGCATAATTTTATTGGATTTTAAAACATTTCTCTACCTGACTGTTATACTGATGTTATATATATATATATACATCACATGTGTGTGTGTGACAGAAATGCGTGTACGTAAGTATGCGTGTATGTGTGTGTGTGTGTGTGTGTATGTGTGTGTGTGTAAAGAGACTAGACAATGAAGTAACATATATAGCGTTTTCTTCTCTTTTTACGAACATTCACAATGAAATTTTTCATGTAGGACTATATAGTATGGTAATAACTTTGATTGCAGATACAATAAAAAGGCAAAACCAGTGTGCCTTGAACATTATAAATATTCCCAGCGTCGGAAATAAGAAGTCTCCGTTCCCATTCATGCGTCCTGAACCGATGAAAATATCCTTGTTCCTCAGTTTTATATTATTCTACAATTGCCATTAAGATCGGGAAGCGCAATACCTTCACATATTCACACATATATACATATCAGGGTTGGCATCTGTCTACCAACTAAAAAACCGCACTTCTGTCTGTATTCAAACTGAGTAGTTTAGATTTTCGTAAATTGATTTTAATAATTATATGATTAAAACTCTGATATCTACAAGTGATTTGGATATTTGAGAATTCTTTGAAAATTTGACTTAGAGAAAAGTGAATTAAAGAACATAGTACCTTAATAAGTATTCTTTACTTCTGTTACTAGTACTGTAGTTTTCTTCAGTTTGTAGTATATTTTACCATTATTTATATGTCAAACTTTGCTGTTATTGTTGTCTAGCTAGGTTCTAGGCTACAAATGCATAGAAATCGTCGAAATTCATTGTCTGATGATGAAACTTTTCTGAAAATATATCTCTGTTGCTACACACACTTACTATTGAAAGACTATTAATCTTCTTTAATTGTGTATTACATCTGGATTTCTAGGCATCAGTGAAGCTTTCAGATTTATGCACTTTCAAGGAAATATCTTGCATTCGAAAACAATTTAGTGCAGTCCCGGGCTCGATTCCCAGTGGGGGCTCAAAATTTCAGTGTTGACCCAGCATCGTGAACAATTGGGGAGCTGCTGTGAACAAAAGGAAGTGGCGAACTCCTTCCTCCGGGAGAGGCCTCATCCAGTAGTGGATTGAATATGGCTGTGAGTGATAATTCATTCAAGAATTTGAAATTACTTAAAAATGTATAGTTGTATTGGTAGAATACCATATTCAAGTTACATTTATAAGCATATTGAGCTGATCCAATGCTTGGTTAAAGTAATATCTGTTTAGAAACTGTACTATGTCAGTAAAGAAAGTTTCAAAACTACATTGGCGTTTTCATAACGTTTATATAAAACAAATAATCATATAGATCAATGAGTAAATCACATATATTTACACGTAAAAAAGAAGAAAGAAAGCCCTGTACGATACGCATGCGCCGTTCCGTGAACGGCGCATGGGGGATGTAGAGGTAGTACTCCACATATTCTTGACCTACGGCACGAAAATGAGGTGGGGTGGTCAGTCCCACGCTCGACCGCCTTTACCTCCCAAGATGCGCAGTAGTACCAAGGACACTCTGGTACTCAATTTGAAAGGAGACTGAATGCGCCTCAGAGCGCCAGGCATGGGAACTGCGAGGAAAGTCTCCAGTGTTCTGGCCGATACTTAAATTTCGACAAAAGCCATTACTTTTCTCTTTTTCTTTTCTTGGGCAGTGAAAAAAGTTTTAGTCAAATTGAAGACCTGAATTAAAAAACATCCCAAGTCCACCGGAGGGTTTTTTTTTAGGAGGAACGAGAAACAGTCGACGGTCTTCGTATGTTATCATATTTAGCGGAAATTATTTTGTATTAAAAAAGGATTTCTGAGGTGGGATTAAGATGTAATATTTGTGCAAGTGGATAGCTCTTGGAATATAGATACTGACGAACAGAAAAAATGCAAATACGCAAAAAGTAGACTTGGGATGTTTTGCAATTCAGGTCTTGAATTAGAGTTTAGACTCACGACTTTCCTCTGAAGTTCATGGAACGAATAGAAAACCTTAACTAAAAGTCTTCTTAAGACTTTGAAGTAGCCCGAGATTTTGAAACAACCTCATATTTTTTTTATTAAGCTGTTAACTGATGTAAAATAAAAAGTTCTTATTTAGATTGTTTTAAATGCAAGTTTTAAGGATCAACTTTCATATATTTCCATACGTTTCATCAATACTGAAACTGTAATTGAAATTCGTAATACGAGACAAGGTAGTGACAAGCGACTAACGTAAGCAGATAGTGCTTAAGTTTCTCAGTTCTTAGTTTGAAACCTGACTCGAACATATCAATTTTGATCTCCTTAAAAGGAAGACTTGCCGAAGTCAAAGATTATTTTTTAAGGGCGAGTAGGTAAAAACAGAATAACGACCTTACTGTTGTCTATAAGACAGCATGTTGAATTAAGTTTCGACTATTTCATGGAAGAAAAATGGGAATAAAATTTACAAAACGTTACAAGGAATTTATGTAGATTGCCTCAAAATGGAGTTACAGAATTTAGATTGTCACTTGGGTTCAAAACGTTTATCGTGAAACGCATTATTTTATCTAACCTTCATTCAGTGATTACGGGTTGTATTACAATGTTATTACAAAGGGAAAAAAGTACTATCATAGACGAGCTTTTTCTAAAGTGTTAAGAATGTTTATTTTTATTAATTTATGCAACGACAAACTATGTTCGTTTCTGGAATAAAGGATGGGGGTTGTTGTCTCGCTGATGAAGTAACGACCAATGACTGAGAGCCGTCTGGCACTTTAGAGCCTGATTTTTGTTGTAGCGCTAGAGAGAGTAGATTTTAGATATGTACGTGTTTAGGGTAGATTAGTGCCAATCTTCTTATTCTTAGGTCGATGTTAATAAGGCGTCTCTTCTAAAACTATAAAAAATATGCAGGATCGTCTGTGCAGAATCTGCACCAATTGATTTTCTACCATGATCTTTACAATATTTTCAAGCAAAAAGCAGGATTAAAGTCCACCCTTAGGAATTAATCTTCAAAAGTAGCTATTCTTCATGTAAATTCTCATTAAATATTAAATGAAACGTATATTCCTATATACATTTTAGTGTGACTACGCTACGCTATACGAGTACTCTTGTACATGGAATGCAGTGTTTTCTCGATTTCTTGGGGAATATTGATATCATGCAAGAATCCGAGAAAATAAACATGCATGTTAGTGTTTCATTTCTGGTTTACTTAATTGCATTGAAGTTTATCTCAAGTATTATTACCATGAAATAATAATATAATCTCATTTATATTCTTTGTTATGTCTTATTTCTTAAATTTACAAATATTCAAGGCCATTTTGAATTTACATCAAACAATGTTTTCAGTTAATGTTTGTGAAATTCCTTTACTTGCTACTTCATAGATTAAAAACATGATATTAGGAGTTCTGTTACGAAAGGGAAAGAAAAAAGAAAAATACTTATAAATATGCAGTGACCACATCTGTTTTTTTAAAGCTCAAAATAATGGTCAAAATGTTTCGTTGATTTTGATGCAACAACTTCCAAGCCAAAATGATTTTCGACAAAATTTCTTTCAAACTGATTTATAATACTTAATTTAGGACGTGGAAATTTCAAGTCCTTCTTAAGTGTTTATTGAGGAGATATAAAGTAACCATTAAGTCATACGGAGTAACTCAGCGCCAATATGCTCACTCCTAGTTCAGAGGATACGTGTCTTAATCCGGCTTCCCGTGATTTGCTCAAAACGACATAAGGCGAAGTGTGGGTTGATGTATCA
This sequence comes from Lepisma saccharinum, assembly GCA_022664845.1. NCBI lineage: Eukaryota > Metazoa > Arthropoda > Insecta > Zygentoma > Lepismatidae > Lepisma > Lepisma saccharinum. The sequence continues at coordinate 31,074 of JAGDQP010021501.1, forward strand.
TAACAAGAACTATATTCTTCGCATTTTTTTTCTTCAGCGAATAAAGCAGGATCTGTGACGTGTAGAGATATCAGTTCAGAAATAAAGTTTACTTTTTTTTTTTTTAGTGTTGAAGCTGTATAGACAGTGTAAAACTTTGCAGAGTAACATGGAAGTATGATTCTGTTACGAATATCACATTAAACACTTTCTTCGGCGTAACATGTAGATAAGATGACAGTTCACTTTTCATTTCCAGATTCCTTCTCAGATACTTAGTTTGAAACTTTATTAAAAACAAAACACAACACTTTCCATTAACATTGTGTCACATCCTCCGTGAGTCAATGTAGGTCTCCGTGAGTCAGGTATTCGCCTGGTATAACTTAGGGAAACAAGAGAAAATCTCATACAGGATATTCCAAGTGCATGTTCCAGTACACCCATCACTAACCCCGTCGGTGAAATAGTAAAATTTTAGTCCATGTTGATAGTAGGGTCTAGTATTTTCAAAAGAATAGCTTAGCGATTATGTGACTGCGATTCAAACTACCTCTTTCAACGAGTCTTCACTTCAAATTGAAACAGAAGTTCTGTATGTGGCAAGGAGCAAC
>JAGDQP010021502.1:6489-31665 GCA_022664845.1 Lepisma saccharinum
TTACTTACTTACTTACTTACTTACTTACTTACTTACTTACTTACTTAACTTACTTACTTACTTACTTACTTACTTACTTACTTACTTACTTACTTACTTACTTACTTACTTACTCACTCACTCACTCACTCACTCACTCTGTGTGTGTGTGTGTGTGAGAGAGAGAGAGAGAGAGAGAGAGAGAGAGAGGTCACAATTTTGTATCGAAATCGCTTAAAATACTATCTTCGGGTTCATGTTTATGGAAAAGCCAATTTACTGAAAGTTTTAACATGTTTATAGAAGTACATATACATTAGAGTTTATTTCTTAAACGTTATTTCGAATTGCATACCTTTTTTTCAACAGGGTATAAAACTGTACTATTTACGAAAGTTGACAATTTTAGAGCTTAAAAAAGTCAGACTGGAAGTCAGGCATTAAAGTACCAGAGATCAGTGTGTTGTTATTACTATTAACATTTTGAGAATTAAGTGGTTTACGAAATGCTTACTGAAATGCATTTAAACAAAAGGAGTAAGTCAATGTCTTCTTTGCCTTACCAACCGACCTAAGCTAAATTTTATAAACACAACTAGTGAAAACCATAATTTTGATATTTTTCTTAAATATTGGATAAAATGCTTTATAATTGAGTGACTCAGGGAAACAAAAATGGTAGAAAATTTTCATAGTATATCGACAAGACAATGCAATCATCATGTCTAAATTTTAAAAAGCTTAGTTGAAAAGCATGTTCTTTTTTTAGATGGCTAGACACAAAAATTTTGTTTCATTTCATATTTAGATTTAGAGACTCATTCGACTTCTGTTCCCACTCAATTTGAACATATACTAGTCACGTTCACCATTTTGTTCCCCCGAGACGCTCTATTCAATACATTTGAATTATAGTTCTCAATCGGATCGGTACGAAAGCTTTCGTAAGAAATAATTATCTCCTTTTCACTCACCTTCCAAATTGCGGGTGGCGGCAAATCAATAGGCATTGTTTTATCATCTCCAGCCAACATGTATGCTGCCAACTGACAAGCTCTACCTCTGTCTAAAAACAGATCCTTCTGGGTAAGAAGATATCCTCCAGTAATGAAATCCTGAGTAGCAGCAATCAGAAGCTCCCCATTTCGTGGTGTTACTAAATTAGATTTGTTCTGTAAATTAGAGGAAAAATAAAACTATGTAAAACTTAATCTAATAATTTACAGAAGTTCAAATATTTGAAGTTAATAGTAACGTACATCCCACTAGCTTGCTTGTGTATGGCGTCATTTGCGTTAATTTCTAAAGATGTGCTTTGGCGACATTCAAGAAAGTACATTTTTAGTCATTTTAGACTCCTTTCCCAGCGAAAGTAACCAGATACCCTTTCCCTTGTGCTAACGTAAGACTTGTCAAATTTCATAATAAATAAATAAATCGACACTAATATGTTTAACCGAATCTTACGTAAGCACTGCTCTGATCCTCCTCCTTCAATGTCAAATAAAATAGGCAAAGCTTGAACATCCGCCACCCTCTGGATGCTTACGTAATACTTGAACGATCCATTTCATCACTTGAATACTTCCCAAAAACAAGGACATAGGTGAAGATGGTAAATAAACAAATAATAACATTCCATTCATTTGACCAGAACGAATTCTCAGATTTGTACACTCCACATAAAATGTTGGTTAGTAGTATACAAACGTACAAATAAGGATGAGCACTGAATGACAGGAAGTACTCGGTGGTTATCTCTCGTTCCGGCCACAAAATGAGAAGTGAAAAATTTTGAACGAATAAATTTGTTATTTCTCTCTGACGAACCGTTTGTTACCAAATTGTGTAATATTATAGGAAAAACTTTGCACTTCTCTGCAGCAAAGAAAGGAATGATTATTTTATGGTGAATGATATCTTCGATAGTCTCTCAATTTGAATTTTATTTATGGCCTTTAGGCACCTAAGACTCAGGCCGGGATAGGGGAGGGGAAAAGAATCGGGAAGGTGTCGGCCAGGGCCTGTGTTGAAAGTGCCATCCCGGCATTTGCCTGTTATGACTGAGGAAAACCCTGAGTCAGGATGGTCAGCCACTGGGATCGATCCCACGACCTCCCGAGTGCTAGGCCAACGCTTTACCACTCAGCTACGGCGATTCGTTCGATCGTCTCTCAAGCAGTGAATGAAGTTCGTGTTAAACATTCAAACGAGAAGCGGATGATTACTTGCAGCGTGTCTTGACAAGCATTTTTATTTTGAGAAAAACGTGCACAATGCTTTCAAGCAACTTTCTTTAACACAGAAACGTGTCTATCTTCAGAAATTCTTTGAAGTGGGTTCCCGATACGAATTAGTGTTGACACAGATTTGGAGTTTGAAAAGTGCATAAAATTAAACACTTTTCTCAAGGAGAAAAAGGAGAGTTTCTTTCAAAGAAAAAAAAAGGCCTTATAAGAAACGGATCAATGAAAGCTATGAGAACGTCTCTACAGTTATGTGGTTCGCGTTTTCAATATCTCATTCCAATGCTTCTTCAGAAAGGAATGGCAAGCGTTACATGTACTGGTGAGCTGAAAGAAACTGTTTAATAATGGGAACGTTACAGGTTGAATTACTGGTGAGGACAAACTGAACATTTACGCGCTCACAGTTTCGTCATTTCCTCGACACAGAAGAAAAGACGATATCAAAGAAGAACAAAAGTGACAATAAGAAAGAGCATATTTCCTTAGTCACACCAGGCAAATACCGGGATGGCACCTTTAACATAGGCCTGGTCGACACCTTCCCGAATCCTTTCCCCTCCCCGATCTCGGCCTCAGCCTTATGTCTAAAGGCCATAAATAAATAAAATTCAAGACAGAGTAGAATGCTATATTTCTTTTCGATGTGTTTATCCTTCTGAAAACGTCCATAATGAACCAATTGCAATGGTGTGACTTTGTGTATCTTAATAGGTAAACTATCAAGCACAGTAATCCCAATAGCGTCTTAAGTTATAGTTAATGAATTGTAAAATAAGATTGAAAATATAGTTGTTTACTCTTTCAAGACATTCAGGTAGATGCACACAAACTTCACACACAAATAAAAAAAAAAGATGGCAACGTTTCGCCAAGGCCATAGTCAAAACACAGAAATCAAAGCAGATAGAGGAGGAGAGTGGTGCCGAAGAATGGTTAAGTTGCAACTGCTGGCAACAACTTCTACCCTATGTTACAATTCATATAGTCCCGCGTTGAGCTTTCTTTGTTAAACTTCTTACTTGTTTACCGTTCGTAGTGCAGTCTTCAATCCTTCAACATCAAGAGGCGGTAGCTCAGTTGGTAAGAGCGTTGGCTTAGCATTCGGAAGGTTCTGAGAACGCCTAGCGGCAGGCCATCCTGACTGAGTTTTTTTCTCATTCATACCAGTCAAATGCCGGGATGGTACCGACTAACTAGCCCTGGCCGACTACCTTTCAACATTCTTTCCCCTACCCTATCCCCGCCTGAGCCTAAGATGTCTAAAGGCCATAAATAAATTCAAATCCTTCAAGAAACGTACACTAAAACACAACATTGCACTTACATCATCGGAGAAAATGTCTAGGAAACCTTTTTAAAAAAAAATCGTAAAGCAGAAAAAAAGTACCAGAAAAGAAATAATGTTCGATAAGAAATGAGTTAAAACGCCCACACACACACACTACACAAAATTCTGATTCACAACTGTCTTATCTGTGATCACTTTTCGCTTTGTTTATCAATAAAATGAAATTGGCTCAAAATGTAATCGCAAAGGACTAACACTTTTGTCCGGATTAGACAAGTTTTCGCTTATGGGAAGTTATGTTTTATGAAAGTTTCATTTTGAACTAAGTTCGATATGCTAAATCACTTTTTCAACATCATAACCACACCAAAACACCAAAGTAACTGTAATAATACTCACCCCCATAAGAACTAAAGCTTCTGCTCGCGCTTCCTCAGTCTGAGGCAGATGAAGGTTCATTTCATCACCATCAAAATCAGCATTGTATGGCGTGCATACACACTCGTTAAACCTGTAAAATATAATGCCAAACAGATACACTATTACCTGCTCAATCTTTAATGAAATGTTATTCTACTTAAAAATAGGCAATAAAGTTTATAATCTAAAAGGTAAATAAAAATTAATTTTTGAGATCCTCTTCTGACACTGCAAATTGGGTTAAAATCGGTTTATAAATTTGAAGATGACATATGGACGGATGGACGACTTAAATTAAGAAGTTTGAAAATGCCACCTTCCTTGAAAAGGGAAGATGGTTAACATATTTTAAATGGAACCACAAGCGTTTCAGAAGATGCTTTTACATTTTATTGTATGATTAAGTTCCCCCACTTTCTACTAAAAAATTCCACTCATTCCAATGTTGTACTTATAAAGACAACTTGATAAATACATGTCACAAACTCTCACCTCCTATCCTTCTGTAAATGTATCTGATGGCCTTACATATGAGTTGTCCACTTGCAACGCATGTTATACGATTTAGGTGTTTTTGCAAGTGGACTGTTTTTAACAGGTTTTCAACCTGTAGCCATTACAATTTTGACAGGTTTTGCTAGTGGACGTGACTCTCTCATTACTTTTAAAGCGATTTTAGAGGGTTTTGCTTATGGCTATCTCCAGATCTTTGTAGAGACGCTGAAAAATTTCAAACTTTATTTTTCTAACAAATGTCGTTTAACAGATTTTGCAAGTGGACGACTCATATCTTAGTATATCTTAGACTCATATCTGAGTGAAAGTAAAATATCAGTAAATCTCACCGAGCGGCCATAGGTCAGTTGGTAGAGCATTGGCATCGCATCCGGGAAGTCCTGGAGTCAATACCAGCAACGGACTATCCTGACTGACGTTTTTCTCAATCATACTAATGCCACAACGTTACATTTAACTTACGCCTTGACCGACTCCTTCCCGAATCAATTTCCCTACCCAAGTCCTAGAAGCCTAAAGGTTATTTGAACTGAATTCACTAGTTAGTCTCTTCCACTTGACCCTACAGAATATTGTGGAAACTATCAACTTCACCGTGTGATCTAAGGGTAAAAGGTTTTTGTTAAAAATCTAGCATCATTTTTCGATTGAGTATCAAGCACTTTACTATACACGTCTTTCTTTTCTTTTTTAATTCTTTTGTAAATTCTTCAAAGTTTCTTTTATTTAATTAAAAGATACTATTGCGAGAATGTTTCAATTAAATTAAATACTTCGGTTTATAACTTGACAATAATACCTTCTGAAAGAAATAATTATGAATACCGGACATAAAAAATACACATAATTTTTAATAGAGAACTTTTGGTGACAACTACACAACTTCCTCCCCTTCATAGGGTGGATAAAAACAAATAAGCTTACTCCTTTAGCCACCACCGCACACATTTCACACAGGAGACATATCAAGAACATATTAATTGAGTGCGCGGAGAGAAAAAAGAAATTACTTCACCTTACCTGAACGTTCGATGTTCTAAAACTTTTGCTCTGTGAGACATTATACTAAGTTTATGTAAACTAGGCTGCCTGTTGAACAGTACTATATCGCCATCCATGAGATGCCTCTCAATAATATCTCCTGGCTAAAAAGAAAAATATAAAATGGTATTGACCTTGCCTCGTAAATTAATTATGTTAAAAGAAATAGTAATAGTAATCAACATAAATGCATATCGATATGGCACTATAATCGGTAACAATCTGTATGCATTTAGGTTACATCCCTTCGTTATTTCAAAACAAAAGGGGTGTTTTCTGATTAGCCCATACTAATATCAAACATCATTATATCTCACAATAATACACTTATTGCAAAACTAACTTCAGAAACGTATTTTCCCGTAAAATTCTAGCCCAGAATGACATATTACACGACCACCTTCCCATTTAACAAAACCAATCAATATTCAATATGGCGGACTTCAAGATGGCGGCCGTGAAGAACATATCCTCCAACCGATAGCGCCTCCCATTCAGTATCTATTACTATGTATTTTCTTCCCATTTCTTTCAGCATTTTACACATATATTTTCACACTTTTTATAAACTCTTCAGAAACAGAAATCTGACTATTATATCATCGATATCTTCCAAATTAATTGCGCTCGAGTTGCCAAAATTTGCATGTGCACATATTTTGGAATTCTAATCATGACAGAAGAAAAAAAAATGGAACTTTTTTCTGCCCCACCAGTATGTTTGCAGTTACCCTCCTCACACACACATACACCTAGCCCTTCGTCGGTAATCACCACAGGATATTTCCCACAGCGACTAGTACAGATACTCCCGGTTTGAAACTGTCCAGTCGTTAACTTGGATGACAACATCCTGAAGTAAGTATAGTAAAAACACGTTAGAGTTGCGAAGGCTCCGTTCCATTGATAGTATTTTAGGCATACAAGCATTCATTTTTATAAAACAGGTTGGCAACACTGACAACTGGAGTGCTTAGGTACATGAAAAACCACGGCACTTTTCTACTGGGTCGAACAATGTTTATGCCGTGCCGCTACGTCTCACGGAATGGAAGTAATTTGGAAAACTAAATTTAGAAACTATCGCTTGGCAACACTGAGCCACTGCACCAATTAAGACTGCTCCGTCAGCTCTGAACTAGTATGCCAAGACCTTTTCAACGACATCTCTAAACCCCTACAACTTGTGTTTCAAGAAATATTTTTGTACACGGGTTGGCAACACTGACAACGTCGTGGTTGAGGACGGGGGTACCCCATGCCAAGTTTGATGCAGATATGTCTAAGCGAATAAAAACGTTTGAACTATTGGATTTATTATTTTAAAAATTGCGTTGGCAACATTGAACGAATGCACCAATCAAGATGGTTTCGACAGATCTGAGTTAGTCTAGTCAATGTCTTTCAAACAACAGCTCAAACACCTCTCTACACCTGGTAGTTCCTTAGATTTAATTACTGGACACGGACAGACAGACAGACTGAGCGGGATTATAAGATTCCCTTAGCTATAGCTTCGCTATCAAGATTGTAGTCATGAGTGAATTTCGGTTTCAATTTTTGACCTGGTCCACTGCATGACGAAGGCTTCATCGACGGGACAGGCGTACAGTTTTTACTTTATATTTATTAAAAAATGATTTCTGACAAATTAAAGCATGCTTGAATCAATACATGGCATGGAAATCATACCCCTCTTAAACAAGCTCAGGAGGTTATTCATCAAGGAAATAGTTGATCTGACAGAAACACTTTCTAATTAAGAGTTCAAATTACAAGTTTTAAGCATCGCTTACTTAATGATATTTTTATGCTTTCCTCATAGTCAAAAAAAAATCCACCAGAAAGCTCTGTCTATTTCACTGTTGACTGGGCGTTCCCGTTTCTTAGAATACTTATATTTCTTTGACAGAATGATATTGATTTTCTACTAGTGACTTGTCGGTAAGCTCGTGTCGAAAAGAGTAGTATAAAAAGTATTAGCTAAAGTTATAGTGCTCTCCTAACCGGACAGACAAAAACATTTCAAGTACAGAATGAAGAAGACCAAAAAATAATGTGAATACACAAATAACACTTACATTTGTTCTGACTGGGTTCTCTCGTAAAATTATGCACGAACTGTTCACACAAATGATATTTACACGTATTCACTCTGTCTCAAGACTATGACTCAGCATTTTACGAGGAACGTGAGTCAGAATAGAGGTAAATCGACGTGCAACGCAACTCAAGTGCGAATTGGTTTATTGAATCAAAGACACAAAATAGTTTATTGTTTGGTCATTTTCAACCTCACTAACATAATGTCTTCGTTAAATAGCTTGGCATCAAGGAAATCATTATATTTTGTGGCACCGAAAATAATTCAATTTCTGACTTCTATTCATAATTAATTGATTTGTAACTGTATAACTGAACTACAATACGGCTTTCAGGTCACTGAAATTACAGTCTACTATCAAGTTAAAGTTATTGAGGTTTAAAGCTCGTATTCGAATTAGGAGTTCAATTAACTAATAATACATTTTGTATGACCAAACATTGTGCCCATCTCTTACTGTTTCGTTAATTATCATGATTAAATATTATTCATCCAGCCTCCGTGGTCCAATAGTTACGGTAGCGGACTTAGTTTGCTTCGTTCAATAAAACGGGTTTGAACACGGTCCACGGACTAGCGGACTTCGTATCGGTACTGAGGAGGCATACATGTTCGAGTCCTGCTGTCTTCCATATACACTTGCTCACCCCAGGGTTTTTCTCTTTTACCAGGGGAATGCCGGGGTGGTATCTACTCATAAGTCCTGGTATCTTCATCTCCACTTCCTTCCTCACATGAGGTCCTCATCAAGGGACGCCGTCCTTATAATTTATGATGGCTTAGACCATTGATGCCTGCCCAGCCCATTAAACGTAAACTTAGTTATTATTATTTTTAAAGGAATTGGTCAAAATAAAAGATTTTATCTTGCTCTGGACTAGTCAAAGTTCCTGGATATGTCTCACCTCTTCCCTTGATGCCATTTGGTATTCGATTCACTACAATACCCACTTGACTAAAACACCTTACAACGACAAAATAAGTACACAAGAATGACACAACAGAAATCAGCAAACAAAAAATATTAAACGTTCTTTTACAGACAGCTTGTTCCCGTACCTTCGAACGACATACCGTTAATTACCAGTGTCAAACACGTTAAAAATTCCGAAAGATACATTTCCAAGGTCTTTCTTGCAATTCGTAAATTCTTTGACAAGCCGATATCAGTATTCTACCGTCAGGAAATTTAAAAATTGGTGGATCTATGAATAAATCGTGTGACTGCCATCGGAGCGTGTTCTCTTTGATAAAACTGTTCTCACGAACGTTCTAAAGCAAACCTTCCTGCGTAGTTGACTCAATACGCTATCTGCTTGATACAATGGAAGGATTCCGAGTTTGATACTCAGGAAGGACACGGTTGCCACGCTTCTGCCCATGTTTTCCAGGTAACTAACTTTTTATTATAGATTAATTAAAGAAAATGGAGAATGGCTAACACAAAAATAATGACAATAATTAATACAATCTTATTCTGTAATGAATGAAATATCACGGAAGTGAATTGTTACGTTTATAACAGTAGTAAAGAATGTCAGGTAATGAATTCTTATACATATACATATATATTAACAAGGATACAACGGTCAAGGTCAAGGATACATTCTGGATCAAATTTCACGTAGAGTCTGGTTACGAAGTGGATACCTGTCACAAGTACACGTACGAATGGATTTCTACCGTTTTATTATTATTAGTATTATGAAACGAGAAAAGCATAAAAGGAGAGATATCGATCTTTCTCGGATCGTTCTGAGTTAGAACAGGCACCGAACTGACACTGCGGAAGCCCCCGAGAAAGATTCTTCTTCGACTCATATTTGTAGAAGTTTACAAGTTTAGAGGCTAAGAATCTACTTGGGCTCTGAAGGACTGAAACCGACATGTGCACTCCAGTCATCTCTTTCTAGATCTAATGTGTTGCCTTCAGCAATGTTGTTTTGCCAAAGTAATGCAACAATTTGGAAATTATTATTTTGAGTTGTGTGCTGCACAGAGTTAATTGCTACGCTACAGAATTCATCATCATTATGGCTATTGTGAGAAGAAAAAAGAATATTTTATTTTAAAATTAAAACTTCTCGTAGTCGTCGGAAAGCATTACGCCTGAACTTCAACCAAGTGCGGTTGAGTTACGGCAAATGTAACATTAGAAATTAAAGTGGACTTAGCGCTTTGTTACTAACTAACTAATTCTATGGCTTAAGGAACTCGCAAGTTCATTGCCGCAGTAACAAACGTTCGCTATTGGATTCTATCCTGGGCAACACCAAGTCAGTTTTCACCACAAACACCTACTTCTTGAAGATCCCTACTAATAATGTCCTCCCAACGACGTCTCGGTCTTCCCAATGGTCTCCTTCCATCCGGCCTTCCAACCAGGATAGAATACAATCTTCGTTTTTTCCGTATCCGAGCTCGATGGCCTCCCCACCTTAGTCGTCGCAATTTCATTATTCTTAAAACATCTGGTGAATCGTACAATTTGTGAAGTTCTTCATGATACAGTCTCCTCCATTCTCCAGTCATCTCGGCCCGTTTCGGCCCGTGTATCTGTCTGAAAACCTCATTTTCAAACACACGTAATTTATGTTCATCTGCTAGGGTCGTAGCGCTTTGTTACATTTATATAAAATAAACTGATTCCTAGCAATAAGAGAAACGTGGACAAACAATTCAGAGACTTATTTACGGTTGTCATCTCACCATTTCTAATGTTCTACATTTTACACACTTACCTTTAATTCCTGTGCAATTTTCTGCCTGTTTCCATATCTAAGGTACTTCTTGAATTCAGTGCCCCTTTGTTCCACAAAGTTTGCCCCTGGATGAACATCAGGTCCATTCGTAACAAGTTTCCTCATAAGTTCTATGTTCGCTCTGTTTACCCGTTCCGGATATGTAAGGATTTTAGCCACATGAATAGGCACTCCCACCTGGTTACACAAACAAACTGAATATTAGCAAAACAAGCAAACATAATAAAAATATTGGTGTACATAGAGTAGTTATTACATTTTCGAAACCACTGTATGGAAAGAAGCCACAAGTCTTCTTCGATATTGAAAAAAAAAAAAACTTGTACCAGGTTGTCTTTAATAAATTCAATTTCAAGTTAAATAATGTCGTTAAACCGTTAAACGGTATCCATGGCTCAGGCAGAACCCTAAGCTGAATACACCATACGTATCTTTATCTGAATCAAAAAACTGTTCAGTTATTATTCACAGCTCAATCATATAAAGTTCAAACTTGAAGCATTTTATTTTTTTTTAATAAAAATTATTGATTTTTCCGAAATTTTGTAAAGTATAAATTCATAATAAAATCATTTTTTTTTTTTATGTATAGAAGTAAAACTTATATATGACAATCTAGTAATTTTGGACTCCGGCCCGTCACGATTCGCCCTTTAGCCATTAAAATCCACACCCATGCCCTGGCCAGGAGTCGAACCCTAAACCTTCCGAGTCACTGGACTACCACCGTAGACCGCACGGCTACCCGGCCGGCACTGTAATGAAGTATAAAACGTTACGGAAATTCTACAATTTTGTACTTTGAACATGGTTTTTATGACTGTACATAATCCAGAGAAAGCCTCTTACATTTAGACACGTTCTTCTTCCCTTGATGTTATCTACAGTAATCCATAGTAGAAACGTCGGGTAACTAATCGAGTGTTTTGTCCAGAAACCGTACAAGCCCACTGGGGTAGATAATAATGCAGAGGTTACATTGGTATACAGAACTTAGTTTCGATTAAAACAATGGAAGACTGTTAAAAAGAAAAAACAGTATTTGCTGCTCTTAAGAAACTCGGTACATCTAGACTTAGATTTAGTTACTATTTATTTTGCTTATATCCCCCAATGTTCAAGCACTAACAAAACAGTAAATTAATTTAAATGCACTTACAAATAGCCCATGAGAAAAAAAAAATATCCTCTAAACAAGGGATGGACATACGGATCCGTATTACCTGGATTCTAAAGGACCAAGTTCCGGATACTATTGGAACCGGGTACTCGGATCCGGATCTGCATCACCGGTTCCTTTGGATCCGGTTCTTTGTTCATCCAGTATTCGGTTCTGTCCACCCCTACTTTAAACCGTTATAAACACTCGATTTAAGTCGTTACATACTCCCGAACGGTGAAACTAATTCGACAAAAAGGTCAAATTCGACTAATTCCCACAAAATGATTTTTGCTTTAAAGTGAAATCAATACGTTCCTATTTAACATATTAAAAATATACTTCAATACTGTCGTGCGAAATAAATTTTTCGGACGTCACCTTGAAAAAAAAATAAAAATGGCGCCAATATTTTCAAAATATCACAAAACATTACGTGTGAGGAATCAAATTACAAGGAATTTTATGCTGAAAACGAATGTGATATTTCTTTCAGGAAAAAAAAAATTATTTTCAAGGATGTGGTGGCCAAGAAATTGTTTATTTTATGTTCATTTTATTACGGATCATGAAAAATGAAAAAAATAAGTAGTCATTCCTGTGCGTACTTCCCAGTTTCGTGAGACAATTATTACATTACACAACATTAGAAGTTATCTATGGGCAGCAATTGACATCCCAAGAGACTTTCTATCATTGACTTACCTGCTGCACAAAAGGTGATCCCATTCCTGTGATGTATAGACCAACTCTCGGGCCTGTCCGATTCTACGAAAACACCTTATAATTGTGCTACAAAAGTTATTTTATTTATATTGCTAAGATAGTAAATAAAAACGAGTTTTGTTGATAAAAGGACTTTCTTGCTCGGCATCTCCTCTCATTAAATACTCCACACGAACGTCATTTGCAGTTCTCATTTTACACCATCTCGATCTTTTTTTTTTTGGCCCCCACATCCTTAAAGATTAAAAAAAAAGATAAAAAGAACAAAAATACCACACTCGCGTTCAGCATACAATTCCCTGTAATTTGGTACCCCACACGATTATTCGTGATTTTTTTAAATTTTCGAGCCTTTCTTTTCTCAAGATGGTGGCAGAAAATACTTCGCACTTCAATATTGATGCATATTTTTAATGTTGAATGGAAGTGTACTCACTTCATTTTAAAACATTTTTGTGGGAATTAGTTCCGGTTCAGTCTTTTTTTTTTTGTTTGTTTGTTATCCCTTCTACAATACTAACACACAACGTATTCGTTTAACTTGTAGCTACTTCAAAATCCGAAAAAAATAATAATAATTAAAAAATGATTAAAAAAACACCGATTTTTTACGATGGACTAAAAAGTAAAAAATAATAAATTGAATTAATCTTATGAATCTGAAAATAAAAGCGTGGGTGCTCTTAAATATGATTTTATGATAAGGTAAGCAAGAGCACCCACGCTTTTATTTTCCGATTCAAAAGATTAATTCAATTTATTATTTTTTACTTTTTAGTCCATCTTAAAAAAGTGTGTTTTTTTTAAAAAAAACTTTTTACATTATTTTTTACGTATAATTGATAAATATTAATCTACCTGCGAGATAGGCAACCCAAATGTCACAAACTAGTTGCGGTGTTGCGTACATTTAAGGATAATTTCGAATTATTTTAATTAATTAATTAATTAATTACAGTTAACTGGATTATCTTGTCGTATATCTAATGATTGAATATTGTATTGTTATCGGAAGCAAGTAAGTTTACAAAATTTCAGAGAAATCGGATGATGGGAAGGGAGTTAAAAATCAATAACACGATTTGTACCAGAGAAACTTACAAAGCAAGTTAATATAAAGCGTGTAAAAAAGTAGAAACAATATTATTTAATTACACACCTGGTCAATTCTTAAGTTAGGATCTGGTGAGATAACAGTTCTGCTAGAAAAATCAACTCTTTTGCCTGAGAGATTGCCTCGGAAACGTCCTTGCTTTCCCTTTAACCTTTGCACGAAACCACGGGTTGCTTTCTTCGGCTGATAAAAGAAAAAAAGAAATATATAATTATTTAACAGAAATTATACTCACAGTTACCTTTTCTTTCACTTCTACTGCCACAGCAAAATATAAATTAAAACTGGGGAAAACAAAAATACAGCTATTAATCACTTGAAGTTCGAAAAACTATAAAATAAAACAGTTAACTTCCTTCAGCGTAGAGGCAGAGAGGTGCTTCAAATAATTTAACAAAGGGCTCGCACCAGCACTTGCGAGCCACCCTGCTTTACACACCAGTGCAGCAGGGCTGTGCTTCAAATAATTTAACAAAGGGCTCGGAGCCAATATAAATATTTAACAAAGGACTCGCACGAGCGACCTTCAACACAGCCCTGCGTAGAGGAATTTCTTATTAAACTATTATTTATTCATATTTGTAATTTAATTTATGCTTTTAATGTTTTAAAAACTATCTATGCACGTAGGTTTCATTTCTCATATTATGGTTAATCCTATCTTACATATACGTAGTTACCTACGTTACTAGGTATTACAGAAGAACTACATAATTATATAACGCCATTCTTAAGAACTTTAATCATTCTAATGAGAAAGTATCTTCCATCTGCATACCAGTCGGAAAATTTCAAGAACAACAAAGTCCAAAACTAGGGTCAAAAGAAGCATAATAATATTAAAAAGGAGATAAAAGAAGGGCGATAACAGTATTTAGAATTATGACATATATGAAATTATCATGTACACAGCATGGTACATACCATCTCAGAAATTCGAATTCTCTTATTAATCTGAGTTTTCGAAAAAAAAAATATTGAAAAGTGTTATTTGTTTGAAGCCTAGTTTGAGCAAATGAAAAGATTACGGGTACTTAGTATTACACAACATTAATAGTTTCAATCATTTAAATGCCTCAGTGTTGACTTAGAATAGCAGTCGCCGTGGCTCAGGCGGTAGCTTGTATGACTACGAATCGGGCATCACGGGTTCAAATCCCGGGACAGAACACTAGAGACTTTTTTCGCATGGTTCCCATGCCTGACGCTCTGAGGTTCACTCAGCCTCCTATCAAATTGATTACCAGAATGTCCTTGGTACTCCTAGGCATCTTGGGAAGGTAAAGGCGATTGAGCGTGAGACTGACCGCCCCACCTCACTTCGTATCACGCGTCAAGACATAGAGCGCTACCTCCACATCCATCATGCGCCGTTCATGGCGTGCGCGTATCGCCTTATTCTTATTTACTTATAATGACACTTCAATGTTGCTAATTAGACTTTGAAAACTTGAAGTGAAAAAAAAATCTTAGTAACTTTGCTAAAAAAAATCAATTTTTGTTTACGGTAAATTCCCGATAATCATTACGCTAGGATATGTATATACAGTGTGTCCCCAAAATACTGCAACAAGCTTAGAGATGTGACAGATGATGATGGATGTTCTGCCCGAAAGTAGGTCTATGGCCCGAAGATCCCTGGGTAAGGTGAACCGATGATGGTTTGCCATCGGATGAAAATGTCGCCCTAAATGCGGAATCTACTACTAATACTACAAACCTCGTCATATATACGAGGTACATTTTATCTACAAGTTAGTCGCAGTGTTCTACTGACACTGTTTATGTACTGTGTGTGCTTGTGTCCCAATTCTGTTGTGGATGTTGTAACGTGAAACTTATTCTTGAAGTATCAAGCCACATATAAACGAAGTTTTTTTATTTCTTAATTGTTAAATAGCAAGACATCTGTTAATTTTTCAAGAAGGAATAACACGTATGAAAAAGACAGACATGTCATTTCAAAGAAGTATTCTTAAATATCTGATTACAATCCCAACATTTCCCTGGCGAAATTCTAAAAACCCTTTGAAAAATCTCGGGTAAGATGGCCAAGATGAGGGCGATTTGAACCTCGCCAGTTTTCCCAGTACTGACCCAAAGTCAGCAAGTTTAGCAACTTGACAACAAGAGCTACGCTATATTTCGCTATTTTTTTTTCAGCGGATCGAAAAACGAAAAATATTGTGGGGGCCTCTTAATTTCTCTTTGTACGTCTGCAACTAAGGTTGGCGATTCATCCAAAGCAAATAGAGAGAAACTGACTTCAGATTTAGGTTCTGCGGTCTCGATTTATTAAGCAGTTTATAATGCAGTGACTCGGAAACCGGCAGATCCTTTTTTATTTGGTTATCTTTCTCCATTTTAAGAATTCAAGCAAGCGCCTCAACCAAAACACAGAGAGAGAAACTGATGGCAGATTTTCATCCATCTCGAATTATCAGACCGTTTACAATCTGGTAACTTGCATAGTAGCAGGTCCTTTCCAGATTATCAGCTTTCTCCATTTTAAAGAATTCACGTAAGCGCCTAAATAAAAGCCACTAGAGAGAAACTAATGCCATGTTTGAGCTTAGCGACCTCAATTTATCACGCAGTTTTAAATGTTATTAATCTAAAACAGGCAGGTCCTTTACATTCGGGTAGCTTTTTCCGTTTACAAAAATCAAGTTTGTTTCATTCAGAATGTTGTCATCAGGGCTGCCTTAAGTTTATGAATTTATTTGTGCTTACTTTAGTTAATTTACGGCCTTTGGTTCAGGCAGAGGCCATATTCAATATCTTCATACACGGTTCTTCCATACCACCTTCTCCTTGGAAGAAAAATGAAAATAGACAATACCCTTGTAAAACAAGAAAATAAAACCAATGGAATCCTACCAGAGTTAACCACAAGAAAGCAAAGAATATATATAATTGAAACATACCTGCATATTCAAAGGAATTCCAGAGGTTTCGCTATTTATATACAAAGCGCATTGCAACTGAAGAAAATCCCAGTCCTCATTAATCATTTGTACTTTTGCTCCGGATTGTCTGTGTTTGACGATAACATCATTTAAGAAGACGATTTCTGTCAACTTCATTGTCAGGTCATCCTCATTCCTAAACAACAATTAAAAGAACAAGAAGCTTTATTAACCATTCAATATCTCTTCCAGTATAATATCATTCAAAAGAAAAATTTGTCAAAATATTATTTATAATCAACAATAGTTGACTATCGTAAGGCACTTCTGAAAAGAGAATATATAAAAAAAAAAAAGAATGTGGATATAAATCCTAAAGCTTCCAACGAATACAAAAACTTGACATGATTTGAATTATTAACTTTCTAAACGAGTAAGTGAGCTTCTAAGGATGGGACCTACAGTTTTTAGTAAAGTGAGCTCCGAACCTCTCCGTTCAATGAATTTCCGTGATCTTTAGCACATAAAGTAAGCGTGCTAACCTCTCGGACAACCGGTAGTCTAACAACTTAATACATGCAATAGGAAAGAAAAACGAAGAAACGTGCTATAATGATGCTGTTATAAAACTAAGCATTTTATTAACTGGCTTGATATTGCCCAGAATAGAATCCAATGGCGAACGTTTGTTACTGCGGCGATGAACTTGCGAGTTCCATAAGCCATAGAGTGAGTTAGTTAAATGAACACTTATTACCACTTTCCAAAATTGTAAGCCATGCCCGACTTACTGAACACTTCAGCGTATGACAAAATTTTATAGAAACTGTTGACATACCGACATTAATATGTAGACCTACGTGCAAGTGTGAGGTTCGTATATACGTCAGAATGCCTCCAGGTAAACCTACATGCTCCAAAGCTACTGCACAGCCATGGAAGAATCCAGTAATTGTCAAAATGTTTGTACCACCTCTTCCGGAAATGACCTAATGCTCAATGGTTTTACCGATATATGAAACCAAGGAACACTATTATTAAATAAAAAGGTATAAAAAACTTCGTAATATATATGCCAAAGTTTTGGTGAGGACTATAAACACGAAGTGAGCGCAACGCTTACAAGCGACTAATGGTGGGTTATGTATCATTTACAATAAAGCTTGACTTGTATGTGTCCCATCCTTTCCAAATGACAGATGTTCCTGAAAGTGTAAATAGTGCACTAAACACTCGAACTACATTTAAAGAGCCTTCTGTAAGGAACGGTTAAATCACTTGAGTAGGCAGCATACTCGAGATATAACTTAAAATGTACCGCAGACAGGTGCCCCTTGCAAATGCTACGTAAATGAAATCAACAATACCAACATTCAAAGTTCTCCCCACTTTCCTTTTGCCTTTGCTATCGCTCTACCAACGGCTGGATTCCACGGAAAAAGAAATTTGGATTCCGCGATGCGCAGAAGTTGTCGACCGCATACAGAACCTCTCTGTCATCAGCAAATTTTTGTTTGACCAAGAAATAATCAAGATGAACAAAAAATTTTGTAATCAGTGGAAGATAAGTCTGGGAAGTTTGTAGATGAGGAAACGTTTCATACTTAACTCACAGTCATTTCTGCGACTAATCGGGGTGCAGTTTTGTACAATATGAGGACATCATATCTGTTGATTACAGCTGCATTCTTGAGAACAAGTCGGTGGAGCATTTCGTGTCGTGTACATAATTCTGCTGGTCTCTGGGCAAACTGGAACGAAGTTGCTTTCCTATCGCTTTCTATCAGTTGGAGATTACATCTCACGATGAGACACATCTTAAGGTGAAATCCCAACCACTGCGTTCAACGTATTCCCAGCAAGAATCGAACCCGAGTCTCCTTAATTACAAGTCGGAAAGCAAAACCTACAGATCAAGTTCAAATTCTTCTCTAGTCTTGTGTACTTTAATTCAAAGTCAGCTGCACTGTTTCAACGTCCAGTAAATTTCGTAATTCCTAAGTTCCGGCATTTCGGAATAAAAAAATTCGCATTCCGATCCGGAATCCAGATTTCAATTTCAGAATTCGAATCGATAATAGCTTGAGTTTGAGTTTATATATGGCCTTCAGGCACTTTCGGCTCAGGCCGGGATAGGCAAAGGAGAGAAGAGGATGAGAAAATTAGAGGCCAGGGCCCTACTTAACACATCATTCCAGCAATCGCCTGGTGAAACTGGGGGTAAAATCGTTGAAAACCTCAGTCAGCCGCGGGATTCGAACCACGACTGCCTGGACCATGAGTGCATTTATACGAGAGTGATTTTCCTGGTTATACCTGTTTCTGTACTTGTTGATGAGACTTCTTTAAAGGATTTCAGATAACTTCAACTCGTCGGCGAGATGGTCAATAGTCCCTAGTATACCGACTGGCGATAGTAAGCAAAATTCTGAAAAAGAACGAACGTTAGCCAGTGGCAAAACAAAATAAATTTCAGACTTGCAAGCTTAGGAGTTCACGTTCCATTTCAAGACGACTTCTTGAAGTGGCGGACTAAACTGTACTGGTTTCTAGTTACTTGCGTGGGTGGAATGTCAATATTTAAAATGGGAAGTTCTTTTATAAACTAGAAGCATTAGGAACAGTACACTTACATTTTAATTTTAATTACTGTATGTATTATTTGCATTTAAGAGTATTATTAAAGGAAGCATCGAAGGTCAGAAATAAATATCGGTATCGAAAAATTCTGGTATCGACCCATCTCTACATTTGTATTCTTTGATATTCGTGAAAAAGGTAAGGTCTCACTACAAACCTGTACTCTTACTTCGAGTTTCCCAAGGATAGAAGACGTATTAAAACTTTATTTTATGAGTCATTCTAGTAACTTTCGACTTCGGCCCGTCACGATTATATTGTTATAAGTCCCTGCAGATTAAAATCCACAAACAACCATGCCCCTGGCGGGATTCGAACCCACGACCTTCGACTCGCTGGCCTAACGCTTCAGACCACACG
Organism: Lepisma saccharinum; assembly: GCA_022664845.1. Classification (NCBI taxonomy): domain Eukaryota; kingdom Metazoa; phylum Arthropoda; class Insecta; order Zygentoma; family Lepismatidae; genus Lepisma; species Lepisma saccharinum. The sequence goes on from JAGDQP010021502.1 coordinate 25,757, forward strand.
GCTGCCTGGTCGACAAGTATTTTAACGTGATATTTAATACAATACTTCATTCTCACAATGGATCGTTCTAACAAATTTTAACACTATTTTCTTAAAAAGATATTTAATTTAATGTAAATAAGAATTGCAAATAATATTTTAACAATATACATAATAGACAACTATGCGAAGGCGTTGTGAAAAAAAAACTTGACTATTGTTGGTTTCTGTGGTAATAATAGCAAAAGTGATAGCAACCATGGTTATTTTCTTGATAAATATCTTATCAAACCACTTTCGTCGAAGTCCGAGTTGATATTTCTTATTACTTCGTCTGAATGATATAATTATCACAACTTAATGTACTTTCCGAGTGTACGTTTCGTCGCGCTCCCCGTTGTTATTTGTAAGCCATTTACAGAGCTGTAAATAGGCAGGAGCGTTAGACGAAGTAATATACGGTCAAAAAAATATGGTGCGGAGATGATATTCTACAACCCGGATCGATTACCAGATTTTGACGTTCCCAATCGAAGACTCACTGTGACATCTCCGTTGCCAAATCCAATCTGTGACGATTCACCCAGCCAAGACAATTTGTCCAGGAGTTCCAGCCAACACTCAAATAACACATTCCCAATTTGACAAGCCCGGATTGAATCACTATTGCTGGAACCGTGGACCTCATGGATGTGACCAAAAAAAACCGGATTTGACGTATCTACCCGGAAATGACATCGCCATCTGAGTACTCAGACGTTAACTGAAGTGTTACCCGATATTGATGGAACTTATATTGACTACCCCGAACCAGATGGCGTCATCAAAAATGAACTTATCACTGAATTAAAGTTGGAACCCTAACACGGAATCAAAACAAATCGGAATATTAATCGAAGACAGCGAATTACCGGCCGAAGACAACGGATCACCAATCAACGACAGCGAATCACCGATCGAGAGTTGCAAAAATACTTAATTAGAAAGCCACCTACCAAATGATGATAATTTCTGAACGTGGATTCTACTGAAATTTTAAATTCGATTTCGAAGAATCGATTCTTAACTGATACCTCCATTACCCATGTTCGGAGCAGTTTCTGGTGATATAAATTTGATTATATAAGATTTTCGACATTCAACGAGACGTTTCCTATCTGTCACTACAATGAGGTATATGGAGGAAGGTGTTTCTCGCAACTGGGCAGTGATTAAGAAAACGTTTCTTGATCTACGGCTATATCGAAATAGACTCAGATGGCCAAACCTAAATTTTATTTTACATATATTACTTACAAGAAAAAAACTTCAAGATTTGTATTGTGGTCAATTGTATCCTTTGTTGTGGATACAATAAAGAAATTTCATCAGTGACTTTTTTAATTATTGTTTTTCTTTCTTAACAATAAAATAGCGTACATTTTGTTGTTTCTAAGTGATAGTTCAGTTGTTTTTTTTGTTTTTTTTGTTTTTTAAGTAGTTCATTTTAAAATTTGTTTTAATTTCTAGATTTATCTATTACAATCACAAGTGACACTTATAAACTCTGAATTAAAAATTCAAATTTACATCTCGAAGTATGCTGAAGACGGACTACTTTGTGCATTGAACTTTGAACTTTACTTAAATATTTGGAATCGGTACAGTTTCGGTTCCCTGGATCAAGAGGATAAGTTTGGCTCCTATCAAAGAGATGATGCGGTTTTCTACCTCCACGATCTGTACTATATTTCCGTTATATTTGACGCCACAGATGACAGATGGTATTCCAAGTCATGAAACCATCTTCATCCTCTTAGTTCTGTATCTCTCACTGCGATGAACCACTATCTACAAAAGAATGCCTCATGCAAAAAGAGCAGGGAAAACATTCTTTAGTAGAACTGGAATGGATAAACAATTTAGTATTTTACATTTAGACATGTTTATCGACACGAAATATGCTATACTAATACATTTTTCTCACAACAGAAAAAAAACTCGTGTTAACTTGATCCAAATCAAGCTATTCTAATTGTCATTTCCTTTTACAGAAATGCGAAAGTGTCCTATCTTGCTCTTTACTGTCAGAAATGTGTACATAAGGAGTCTCTTCATGTCGCTTCCGGTGTAATTTGAAAACTGCACGGTAATCGAATTCTCAATGGATCCAGATCAATTGTGAATTTGTAGAATACTTGATTTCCTGCTCTGCTATGCAAAAAGACCTTAAAGTTTGTATCTAGCTTGGATACAGTTGGAAAAACTGTAACTACATCAATGGACATATCTGTGGATACAATGAGCCTTAATCCGTTTGCCAATGGCTATCCCTAAATCAATCATGTGACACGAAACATTTATTTAAGTTAGAACGTATGCCGTTTAGTGTGATAAAATAAAAAATGAGATATGATTTGACGATCTAGTAAAATATTATGTACCGTCGAACGGGGTAACTTTACACACATTAGGTAGAAAATTTCGATTGACAACATTGGACAGGTGGTGCTGGATACAAATGTATAATTGTGCTCATTTCGTAGTGGAAACTAGGAGAGAGAAGTTGACGTTTTTAAAGTTACTGAGTACACGAGTGACTATTAAATGTTGTGGATATGACTATTTTTCTGTAGAAAACAAAAAGAAACAAACTTTCCATAAATGTAGTGTTTACAATAAGCAAACGCGGTCAACAGTAAGTGAATTACCAACTGAGGGGTGTTACAAAATAAATGAAGCCAGTGCGTAACTATGAGTAGTTCGGCATTTTGCTTGGCAGTAGAAAGGGGAAAGTCATATTGTCCTTGGTGAGGATGGTTAACTATACACAATTCATCAGTGTTGTTTGGTGCTTAAAGAAACATTTCAGATGATACTGGATAGTGTTTCCTGGAAGCATGCCAATTTAGTGTTTATTCTCTTTATTGATTTATTGCACAGCTGATCTTCAAAATATCTCGCAATCCTGTTGTTAGAAAACCTTCTGCGAGGAAGTATGGATGGAGATTACACTCAAGAACAGATTGACCGTGCTGTTAGAACAGAAGACTAGACTTAAGACGTAACAGTTTACATGTCCGGAGAAGGAACACTGCTCTGCAATTCGAAGTGAAGAAATTGTTCAATTTTGATTAAATGAGTCCACAGATTTACGTAGAGATATCCTACCAATTCAATGAGAACCTTCAGGTCTACAGGTAGGGAATCATACACTGTATTTGAATGGGACTATAAAGTGGACGGTTCATTATTTTGAACTTATCTTTCTTATACCTGGGACAATGTATTCTCAACGATACAATGTATTCTCAACGATATTTTTTTTTTTAAGTTTCTAAGCAAGGATTAACAATCTTATTGTTATTCTAGTAAGTTTTGCCTTACCAAAGTATCATACAATTGATTGTAAATCACATCCACATATGGTGTGTAGTTTTCAATGTTGTGTGGTTTTCACTGAGTACCAACTAATGTCTATGAGTCGCCGTGGCTCAGGCGGTAACGCGTCTGACTACGAATCGAGCGGCCCCCGGGTTCAAATGTCGGCCAAGACACTGGAGACTTTTTCCAGTGTTCCCATGCCTGGCGCTCTGAGGTGCACTCACCGTCCTATCAAATTGAGTACCAGAGTGTCCTTGGTATTCCTGGGCACCTTGGGAAAATACACAGACTAAGACAGTGCTGTCAACAATATTCTAATTTTTCAATCTTATGTTATTATATACACGCTTTAGTGCAATTATAAACCTGTTGCAAATTTAAAGTCCACATTAGGCTGGATTCTAGTGTAAAGTTACCCTGTTCGACGGTAACACTAAAAAAAAAAAAAAAAAATACTTTTGCAATGTGAATTGCATAAACTCATTACAGACAAAATCAAAAATCTATTTCTGATGGTTATACCCGTGTCAAAGTTTGTCATCAGCCTGTTCAACAACTAATAGTCCTTTAATAGATTAGTATGTTATCTCTGGCCACAGTATCTTCTGTCTCAGTTTGCGAGACATATTTCATAACGAAGCTGACTACCTATAGCTCGCTCTCGAGAAAGAGACATGTAGTGAACACTGGTTAGTACGGTTTAAGCAAGGTGCTGTGATTGAATTCCTTAATGTTGTACGCATGATTGCTCCAACTGAAAATGACGACAGATTACTGTGCCTTCGCACTTGTCAGGCGCTGTCAGGAAGTGGTTTAGACACAAGACGTGACAGCTTTCACAAACTTGACCATCATTAGGACAGATGTGTGCCGAAGGGAGTCGACTATGTATAAACGTAAATATAGCAATTCTATTTCATTCATGATAATATCTAATTTTGCCAATCTTATTCTAGTATAGAATTGGAGATTAGCATAGCCCAAACACAACCCATTTCCCGCTACTTGAGTGAAATGCTTTTGCGTCGAAGGAGATAATGACTGATTTAGTAAAGCTCTTGCTAAGTTAGACACTTCGATCGGTGCAGATAGCCACTTCGAGTCCCTATTCAAATGGAATGCTCTTAATCTTCTCCTGAACATCTGCCATCCTATGTTAGTAGAAAAAGAGGTAGACAAGAGAACAAACTTGTGTAATTATTTCTACTAAGCAGATTACTCATTGGAACTCCAGAAAAGTCCATTAGGCAATAGTAAAGTTCCAGAATATATATGATTAACGAAGTGACCGATTAGTTAGGTTATTGTTCACCAGCAAGACATAGTAAATTTAAACAAAATTCATATTATCTTTCAGTGGAAGGTTGTTTCTCATACCTATCATTGTCCAAATTATATAAAACATAATACTGACCATAAGTGTACGTATTTAATCCTGGTTAACGACAATACAGAACTCCATTCCTAACTGAAGTTAGACTTTCATTTTATACATTTTGGAAGGAAACTTAGAAAAAAGATATCTCACCGCATAAAGATAAAGATTTGTTGACTTTGTCATCTTTAATTATTTCAATCAATGATCAGCCAAAGCTCATTGTTACAACTTCAAATGTGATCCCTTACAATTTCACTCGAATTCAATGAAATGAATGAATGAGTAAATGTTATATGATATGATATTGGTTTCATCAAATATTTAATTTATTGTATTTTTAATTATATTTGTATGTCATTATTTTTTTTTTTTTTTTTTCAGATAGTAACTATTATTAATTCACGCAGGAAGGAGTGAATTGTGAGAGCTAAGATTTGAGATTTAGTAAGAACAAACTATTTTATTACCACAATGACTTTGACTAATCTTCGTTGTAATTGCCTTAAGTAGACAAACCGGACAGATCTTAATATCTACGTATTTTCCAGATTTGCTGTGTGTTCTAAATATGAACGATACAGAAGTTTACGAAACGTAGGATTGGAGTTCTACCATGGTACTTAGAAGAGTTTAAACTTGTACAACTACGGTCGATAATATGGTATATTCGTCTATGAAATTCATCAGAAAGGTAATATGAATTTTAATCCATTTTGTGTTAAGCTTTGATATGTTCAAAGAAAGTTCATCAAGGGAAGTTTGTTAGCTACAATGTAAACAACGCATCCATCTATTATTGAAACTGAGTGTACATCATGATAAACTACAAGAATATCTGAAATATAAATGATCTCTGTCAGATGGATGAAGTTTATTAATCATTTGATACTATGTCTAAAGCTTGATCTGTGGGATGCATTTTAGATATCTCCTCGCTTTCTAGTTTGGAACAATAACCTAACTTATCGGTCACTTCATTATGCAGTACGTCGTTAAATAGTTATCCACCTTTAATAAAGTATATGCACCCAATATTCTTATTTTAACACTCTAGGCCGCAGCGAAGGAACGCGTAGGAGAGAAGAAACAACAGAAAAACAAACCTTGGTTTGATGAAGAATGCATTAAACTTCATGAGGAACGAAAACAAGCAAGGCAACGATGGCTAAGTAATAAAAGCGAAGCAAAT